>JAQIVF010000636.1:0-19721 GCA_034698365.1 Steganacarus magnus
TGTTGTGGTTGTTGTGGCTGTGAATTTTGCAGATCTGGTATGGAATGTAAATAAAACTTGGTTTTCTCTAAATTATTGGTGATTGCATTTGAATGCAATTGTATTAATTGTTCGTGTTCTTGCAATCTCTCTAAATCGGCGTCGATATCAGTAATACTGGATTCCATTAAGTCAATGGAAGCTCGCAAGTTATCCGATGATTGATTGTACGCAATCAGTTTATTGTCGTCATTGCAAACATTATCCTCAAACCATTTCTTTTTAAGCGTATCCACCTCTTGAACGACATCATTCATTGATATACTTTCCCTTTTCTCATTATTTACCGACTGTTTCTCATTAAGTAACCTTTTATTGCTGGCATCACTTTTCTCATTCACATTTTCTTCGTTACCAGTTTTATGAACGACTCTCAGAAATGCCTCTTTCCCGATATTTTGTCGCTGAGATTTCCACTGCTCTTCGGCTGATTTGCGTTCCAATTCAATTTTCTTGCGTTTCTCTTCAAGTTTCATACGAATATTGTAAATTTGCGAAGCTATTTCATTATCACTAGAGTTTTGCCTCTCAACCATATTATTATTAGACAGATTACTTTGCTCTAATAGTTCTTTGACAGAATCACTTTTATTAATATGCGCAATAGATCGCGAACTGTTCGGTTTTTGCGTAATTCGGTGGTCACTGTTTACTGATTTATCATTTTTCTGCATATATGCTATATTAATAGCTGGCTCTTGATTAGAGTTCATCGATAAATTTTTAGAGTTTTCTGAATTAAGTTTTGCAAAACTAGTTGTGTTTGGCGTCGACTTTTTGCTTGGACTCGAGTTCGATAACTGTGTAAAATAATCGGCTAAATAAGACTTATTATTACTATTATCGTTATTTTTTGATTGAGAATTTGATAAATAATGTTCATCTTGATCTAAGTGATCGTCTCTATAATCTCGATTATTATTAGAATAAGATGTGATAGACTTTGGACCAGTTCTTGCGCCAGTCTTGTGTTCATTTCTTTCGGTAATCATTAAAATTTCTGGCGAAGAATCGACATCAGCTTTAATGTCAAGCGCGGAAAAATATCTGGTAAGTTCTTCATCCTCATCTGACTGACCATAAGACAACGAGCTCTTTCTTAAACGAGGTTTTGAGTTTGCACTTAACCGTCTCGTCGGGCGATTGGGTGTCGAGCCATTTCGCTGCTCCATTTGTGTGGCACGCGTTTCGTCGATCCACGCCGAATGTTGCAGTGATTTTGCTTTCATTTCTGCTGGTGTCGGCAATTCAGGATAACTCAGAGAACTTCCATTATGAACGTTATCATTACTTTTACCAGAAATATCATTGTCATAATCGATATATGGCTGTCGCACACACTTTGCCGGTCGAATTTCGAATAGAAACAAGAGATCAGCAATGAATGCTAAAACGTTCGGATGAATTGTTTCGTGCAGATATAGAAAGTCTTCTAAACTCAAAAAGCATATATTATATGGAAGCTTTTCTTGGCAGAAGAATTGCACTAATTGTAAGTTGTAAATAGAGTCAGCCATACTCATGTCTTTGTTCAAACAAATCTCTTGCCACCGAAGATGATCGGGACAATAAAAGCTTAAAAGTGCGGCCAAACAACAGCCGTCACTCATATCAGTCAAATCTTCTAACATCGGTAATGTAGGCATTGGTTCGCTGCGCGTCGCCTCGTCTTCATTCAAATCTCTTTGCATTATTTGCTTCAGTTTTACACACGATTTATTTATCCAAAATAGCGCCGCTTCTTCTGGATCTTCGGGTAACTCTTCAGGAAAATCGAGAGGCGTGAACCTGTTCACCACTTCGGTAACTTTCTCTGGTATTAATACTTCTTTGATGTACAGTGTCATTATTCCCTCAATAATTACCATATGAGCACTCTGTCAAAGTAAATGACGATTGAAAATGAATTTAATATTGCAAATAATATTACCATTTTTAGCGGTGCTGTTTGAACCAATACCGTTTCGGTGAGAGATCCATCGTGTGGTTCAATCATATAAACTCCTTTTCTCATCAGCATTTGCATAATGCCGTGATGGTTAAGGCAGTGATAATTTGGATCAGAATAGATGTTCGCCAACGCGAGACAGTAAAGCTCAGCATTTGCCAGCGATTGAGTGATTTGAGGTTTAAGTCTATCGTGTTCATCGTTATCTTTGTAAAATGGATCTCTGAGTTCTGGTGGGATGTCATTGTTATACGCTTTGGAAAGCAGCCATAAAACAGATGCTCTTTGCTTTGCCTACAATTGTTCAGAAAATAATATATTCAATTTATAAATCTTTACAAGTAAATTAATTACCATAATTGAAACAATAATTATTCTAACTTTATTAATTAAATTCAACATGAATTAAATATAAGCTTATTACATATATTATGCTATCGTGTCTCCGAAACTCTAATCAGGATATGGTTAAGAAACTAAATGACAAATGACCCAATTGAATAATTTCTAAATTTATATCTCTGTATAACTAAAATTTAAATATAAATAAATAAATGAATCAATGAAACATTATTTAATTCAAGGTTAAAAAATTTCGCGTATTAAAATTTGGCATTAATTTTGTTTTTAATGGCAAAGCTAAGTAAAACATGCATCGGATGTTTGCCGTTATAAAAGAGTTTTAACTTTATTATGATGATTATGCAAGTTTACTTAAGAATCATAAAGTAAACCCACTGTGTTTTTGTGTACAAAAAGTTTTACGTCAATTCAGAGCTTTAGATAACCAGAGAGAAGGGACCGAATGTTCATGCAATCGCCTTTTCTTTTTCTAGTTATTAACATTTTTTTCGCAATTTCTTTTAAAACCTAAGATCAAATTATTTAATTAAGAAGTTATTATTAATTATAAAGAAGTTCTTTGGCTAATTAATTGATAACAATTATAATGTCTTGATAATATTTCATTTTTTATATATTATTTTACAATAGTTAGGTTTTAATTGACAGCAATATATTATAAGCGGTATAATACATTGAATAAAACGATTTTATGCTAAACCGAATAAAAAAAATACTACATAAGAAAAAACTGTAATTTAAACTGGAAATGTAAATTAAATAAAAACTATCGGTACTATCAGACACATTAATCTTTATGTGGAAAAAAATATTCACAAACAAAAGAAAAACATAATGCTGTAATTTTTAGTTTTTTAAAAAAATAAATAAAATAAATGCCTATATTTAATGCTTTTCGGAAATTTTCAATGCTTATTTTAACCATAACTATGTGCCTAAACATAACAGCCCACCAAAAAATAACACGATAAAAACTTTACACGAGATAACACCAAACACCAAATAAATATTTCATGACATTATAGTCGATATTATTATTATATCCGTCAGTAATAAATTAAAGCGTTGCTTAACTCCAAAAATGGTTCATGCGATTATAAATTAAGTTATAAAGTATTATATAATAGTTTTATATATTTTTTTATATGTCATATAAATTTATAGCCACAATAATACACCTGTCATTATTCTAATATCTTTTTTTGAAAACTATACCTAAACAATAATCAAAGTGACCAAATATTTTAAATAATAATTATAAAAAGATTAACGGTGTAGTAAGACATCAATTTATTTCTATATTTAGTGTTATATCATTATTATAGATAGAATCACCCACTTTTTTCTCTCAATAAAACTTTTAAGCGCATATTTTGAGCCAAAAATTTTTTGATATAAAAATCATAAAAATAATAATAAGAGGAAAAAAAATAAAAATGAAGATAATTACGCAGAACAGGTTCTAACAATTTTTAAAAAAGGTATTTCGTTAATATCGAGTAAATATACCATATTTGGCAGTGAGGCCAGTGGGACACAACACATACGCAACACATTTGCATTGAAAGTGTTATACTTATATACAGTACAGTTTTAAAACCAGAAATATAAGTCAAACAACTAATTAAATAAGCGACACAACAGCAATAGTAATTAAAGTTAATTATTGAATTGATTATAAAATTAACGAAAAAAGATTAGGGGAACACAACGCAGCGTAAGCCAAACCGATAAGTATACGCGCAAAACAAAAAAACAAGCCTTAATCTAAAGATTATAAATATATTTTAAGCAATTATAATTAGAATAATAATAATACAAAAAAAATACCAAAGTTAACAAAATACTAGTTCGCTCTCGAACTCGAAATACAGGCTCTGTAAGAGTAACCGAAGCTCTGAGATGAACCATTTCTTTAAAGATGCAAAAAGTAAGCTAAATAATCAAAAATGATGATGAATTATCAAAAATCGTTTTCAAATGAGAATGGATTGCGAAAAATTGGCCGAAAAAACAGCATCAAAATTTTGAATATATCGGATGTGCATTTTTAAAATCAAGGACAAGTTCGTATCGAATACCATGCCTTTTATTGATGAAACCACACTACACTATATGTACTTTTAATATAATAACATCATTTTCTAGCATTCATTACATTTTTGATGTAACGCACGACTAAATTAAGTTTTGTGATGCCATGAACTAAATAACATCTTTTAGAGTTAGCAGTGTAAATGTTTTTTTAATGAGAGCTATTTAATAATAATAAAATTTTAAAAAAATACTTCGTAAAAAATGCAGCTAATCTTAAGAGAGCACAAATGTGGAACAATTTTTCACTAATATATAAAGTTATATGTTCTCACTCTTGAGTCGAAGTAAAGGATGGCGTTATAAAAACATTTTCAAAATTAGATCACACTGTATTCGTTGATATTATTTCGCATATTTAGCATTGACTCGTTTTTTTCAGTCACACGTGTTTTATTCTTCGCACACCCTTTACTACCATTGAAGAAGCGTAAAACACCCAAAATCTTATCGATTTGAGTTTAGAAAAACAATGTTCAAGCAATTGTTAAGCAAATGTTTCGATTAAACTACGAATTAATTAATGCATTCACGAATGATCGCACAAAATATATATTAAAAAAGAAAAGTTCACTTCAACTCATATAAGCGTTTAATCTTTCAAAAAATAATAATTGCGTAATTTTTAATTAGATGATAAAAAACAATAAGAAAAAAAGATAATTAAAAATAAAGCGAACTGAAAGAACAGGTGCATCGCATCGCCGACAAAACAACTTCGAGAAAGAAAACTCTTTTCAAGACATTCTTCAAGGTTTATTCGTGCAAATGAAATGAAATGAAAAAGATAAAGCGCGGAATACACACACACACACAACACTAACAATATATAATAAAAACAGTTCTTCTAACTAATGATTCTAGCGTTTGGTTAACTCATATTACTGTATATGCAATGCAATGCAATGCGATTTAAACGATTGGCACAGAAAAGAGGGCGTTCAACAAGTATTACTTGTTGTTTGACTCGCGAAGCAGTTTAAAAACTAACAGTAATAAGAATTAGTTATGGTTTTTAATAAAAACGAGTATAAAATAAATTAATCGTATATATATATATAGTTTTGAGTAAATAAAAAATGTTTGGCTAATTGCAGTGTTCTTTAGAAATTAAGAATTACTAATTGCAGACATATCGCATCAACGAGTTTTAAGAAAGTAAATCACATTTCACTGAGTCATACGTGAATAAATACCAGAGCGCAGCAAATAACTCTGCAGTCAGTCATACCTTAAAAGATTAACACAATCTTTTATTATCAATAAGCTTACAGTTTTTATTTGCTGTTTAGTGTATGGTTATATAATATACGGCACGATAATCAAATAATAGAAACTAATACTTTTGTTAGAAAAGCATTCGCACAATAAACCAGTCTCACTGTTAGGCCAAACTCATTATTTTTTTAACGATTCAGATTCGAGTGTAACTCAAAAAGAAATGTACGTATAAGTATTATAAGTATTCTGGTGAAAGAAGTCAAATAAGAATGACAGACACTTAACTATGCAAATCAGTAACATTAACATAGTTGCCATAATACGTGATACTTCGCGTTGCGATAACTAAATCGACCAAAAGGTTTTGGTTAATTTAGGAAATAAGAACACTAGAGTTTTTATAAAAGGGACACCAAATGCGTGACAAATCAAAAATGTTAGCCACACTTTTGAATTTTAATTTGCATTTTAATGAGTATTAAAATACTCGCAGCGAAACGTGAGAATGAATCGAAACTAACAATTGTTGGTTGCGTTTTTGCGAAAAGCGATACTTTTTTCTGTTATCAAAATCACTGCTATTGTAAATAATCATAGATGACAAAAATAAAGCTACTAATAATAAATCATATAACAGTTGCGATTGTGTTGCGGGTTCTCATGCATTTTTATACTAACTGTAAACTTCACAGAAAATCAACAAAAGCGGTTATTTTAAGCTTCTGTTAAATCAAATTTTCATTCTTTTTCTTATTGTATACTTATGTTACTCCTTTTATGTCTAACACTCGAAAATGTTTTTTCTCTCGTTATTGTCGATCAATGTCATGGGAATTGAAGAAATCATGTAAAAACTGTTTTTAGAAAATTATTATGGAAATATTTACCAGTTTTTAAATTATTAGTTGCAATATTAGGGAATTATAAAAAAAAGTTAAGCAAATTCAAGTGATGTTCGAGCATCACATTAAGGAAGTTTTAATTTCGCGTAAATGATTTTATGTAAATTAATTTTTTATCTAAACTAAAATCGCGGCTAACAGTAAACGAACTAAGATTTTAATATATATTGTTTGTGTTTGGCGTTCAACGATAATAATAGATGCTATCAAAACTTTCCATACAATATTTAGCATTATTTAGTACATTATCTGTTTATTTAAACAATAATTAAATTGCATATTATTTTTTTTATTGTTGTTCGTTACAAAACAAAATCAAATTTCTAGGTTAAAAGCGGAATAATTTTATATTTCATTGAAAATGAATATGCCATAAAAATAAATAATGGAAAATTATTTTTAAAGTATAAATAATCCCTTTAACTATAAATAAAAATGAATATTATTTACGCTACCGAACCAACGATTGTAAAGAAGCAAAAAAAAAACAAATAATAAGCTTAAGTATTGATATTCAACAGCTAACCTCTAAAAAAACAAGAAACAAACGCGCATCGGTTTAGCCGATAGTTAGTGAGAGGTTAAAGCGATAAATCTGGCGCTTAAGTGTGATCGCAGAAAACACACTGATTATAAACAATTTTTGCAGAAAGTAATTACTGTATATGCATAAAAATATGTTTATTTAATCTACAATCGCGAGATAACATGACAAGCGTAAACTCAATGAATGACTTTCCATACGAATGTAAATACGAGTACAGTAAACGCTTCGATAGAAAAGTATTTCATATATCTTTAACATACTGTGAGTTTAAGTTTTGTTTTAAGTTTGATTTCAACGCCCAAACATGCTATAACATCCTTATTTATACTCGAAGTTAAGGTCAAAATGAATTAATTTCAAACTAAAGTGGGCGTCAGATAAAATTGAGGTCCCGGTCCCACACCTTTTGCCCAAAAATAAAAGACAAGTATGGGACAAATGTGGTCCATCCATATATATTATTCCCAATCTACAGTATACTGTATATTACAGTAACGTAGAAACTAATTAATTTCAATCTTATATCAACATTCGTATAATAAATTGAAGGCACTTTGTGGGCAATATCTAATAAACAGTGAATGACAAATAACTTAAAATGATAAATGACTTAACATTTAAAAGGATAAACTGATACCTTGAAAAGAAGGGCAGATGTACGCGATAATTGTTTTAAACAAAACCCTATGCTATTATTACAAATGTTTCGCTTTTTACTAATTAGATGATTGCGCGACAATTTTTCCGAACAATTTTGATTAAATTGACAATTAACTGAACGAGACTTATTGTTGGTCTGCAAACGATCCATAAATAACCAATTATTATAGTAAGAATCGAGCCTAGAATGAGCAGATGCGAGACCAGCTCTTGAGCCGGCACTTAACGTTTCTGCTCCACATTTGAATCGCAATCGAGTGCTTTTCTGTTGCAAACATTTCTGTTGGGAAGCAATTAATATATGAGACTTCGCAGTGCCTGTGAGACCGACACAATTTCTTCGCGGCTTTTTCTTTTTTCGTTTGTGCAGAGGATAATTATTCTTACTGTTCACAGAATAACTAATCATTCGCTGCTGCGCTGATTTATGGCAATCATTATTTGTACGCGTAAACCGTTCCACATCCAAATCATCTTCTAATTCAATCAAAAATTTACTCTCAAAATCATTATTTTTAATTTCATTAAAATCACGTTTATAAGATTGAACCTTCAGGTCATAATTAATATCATTGCTATCAAGAAAGCATTTATTCTTGTAGTTTAACGGCGGAACGTCAATATTAACAAATCTATAATAAGTGCTCTCTTTGTTATCATATGGACGCCTCGCAACATTATTACTACACTTCCTACGCTCTAACGTTGATCGCTGCCGATAAAAGACGTGTTTCATACATGCCGTAAATGTGAGCGACGGACAAAGTGCTGCACATGTAGTTGTTGTCGTCGCCGAATCAATTGATGGTGAGATGCACTTTATCTTTTTTGCTTTCAAACTTTTATACATAGCATTAGAGGAAGGCATTGCTATTAAAATTAATTGTCTTTTCAGACTCGCATTCAGTCAATTAAAACCAATAAACTAAAAACTTTTTACATTATTAGCATCTGAGACAGAATATTAAAATGATAAAAATCTCAATTATATTAAATATCTCGTTCTCTTCCTTCACTCCCAACTCACAGTCAGTAAAAATATTAAAATTTAAAAAAAAAATAATAAATAAAAATATCGACAATCAACTGGCAGTCAGAGTCAATGACCAGAAAAATTTGCGCTGTCTTAAAAAATATCGGCGATTTCAAACCAATACAAATTGACAGCAATTGGAAGGCAGCGCACATCTAATACGAAAGCCCTCCCAATAAATCGAAAAATAACATCTTCTCGAAGATGTTATAACTTCACAAGAAAAACAGGAGAAAAATGCTGTTCTTGTTTTGTTTTTGTTTTTTACATGCTAGCAATCACTAAATTAATGGTTGACCAGCTGTCAATATACATACACTTTTTTTATTGAATGCCAAAAACGAAAGTTTCAGAGTCTTTATCTGGAGGCATACAAGAAGCCATTGTCCCCACAAAAATCATTGCTGCTGTTGTTGCGCTTCAGTTGTGATGAAAGCTCGAAATGGTTAGCATTAAAACTCAGTAATTTTCTAAAGTAATATAATTTTCAGTTTGGCGTTCAAGAGTTCGCGTTCAGGAGTAAATGAAATTATGTGCTAAAGCCGATACTTAAAACAAATTTTCTATTCAAATCACAAAAGCTATACATGCCATTAACATCGCCAAAGAATTTTTAACAAAAGACAATAGAAGAGATGCTATTTGCGTAAAAAACTGCATCACACATAAAATACAAGCGTTAAAAAATAGCAGACAATACATGCTGCGAAACGAAATTTTCAATTAGCAACACATCAGTATATAATCAATAGAAATAAAACAGATGTAAATTACGATAAATAGGAACAACTAAATTAGTGAGATATTTAAGTCAAAAATGTTTAATAAAAAAAATCAAAGTTGTTTTTTCAATCAAAAATATAATTTACCGATACAAGAGATGCAACTTTAAAAAAATAAATTACTTAACAAAATATTTAATTTTTTGTGCAAAATCCAAACAATATTAAAAAAAACAAAATTATGCATTTTTGACGCTCTCTTTCACAATAATGACAAAAATATTTGTCAGACATCAATGTCAAACCCATATATCAAAATTCTAAAAAAATGAGATCAACAAAAAAATTTAAAAAACTTTTAACAGTTATCTAAAACTTATCAAATAAATTATTTAGATTTTCTTGATTATAAATTCATATAGGAAGTGAATTATGGCAAACAATAACTTTCTTTAATATATTTATTTCCATATCGAGAATAATATCGTTTTTTTTATTTAAAAAAATTTCTTTGATCAAAAAAAATTATTGAAATATGCAGAAATTGTAATAAAACGTACGAAAAAAGTGTGTGTCTTAAAGATATATAGTGTACGTAATAGTATTAGGGGGTAATAACCCAATTGCTGCTCGTCTCACACCGAACACAAAAACGCAGAAAAACTCTTTTGATAGGCATAGAGATCAAAATCACAGCACTCAAGAGAAAAAAATGTTAAACAACAACATGCAGACTGGGATGCAGTAAATCCTATTATTATAATATTATTACAGCATATTATTCATGAGAAAAAAAGTGTACATCGATATGGCGGCAGTTATCTTCACTAGTGAAGTACTCACACATACTCACACACTCGCGAGTGTATTTCATTTCACTTAAATATTAGAGCATATCTTTTATGAAGTGTCCCTTCACTCGCGTCTCACCAATAGAGCCGAAGCTCGCGGCCACTAATTATAATTATAATATTTGGGCAGAGAATAAAGCGATCAAAAAAATAAGTTATCGCTTATAAATTAATGTTTCGCTTGTTAGGCATCACTGTCTTAATCAACTAAAATATTCATTTTTTACGACCGCTTCGAGCAAATTCACGACAACTCATCTCTAAGAGTTTATGTCTAAAAATAAGATAGATTTTGATCATTTTGTGTTTATAACATTTGATCTATAATTATAACACCATTAATTTTCGATTTCTTAGCACATAATGCGATCAGTTTGATGGTAACCTCTGACCTTAATCTATCACATCATTGTCGGCAATAATATATTATAATCCTATTCTCGTCGCACAATACATACATTATTATTATTATTGTATTATCATTTTTTTAAAAGTCCCACAGAAAAAAATGTAAACACAAAACAAATGTTTTACAATATGCAATAATAGTTTATTAAAGGATATCTAATTAAACACAAAAAATCGTATCACACAATGACATAATACAGTATACGCTTAACTAATGCATTATAATAGTAATATTGTTCACAGCGCTGGCAATGTATTAAAGCATTGATATATACCTTTAAATGCTCGTAATCCTCATATGATGACACTTCGGGCACATCTGTCACATCAAAACTATTGGCAAACGCATCCATTTTATAGCATTTAATTATTAAAATAATCGGTCGTATTCCTCGCACACAACAAATATAATGGTTAAATGGTATATCAAACAAGTGTAAAATATATATATTATTAATACATAGCAGTGAGCGTCAATTGCGCACACATTCACCCACTTTTAAACGCATACTTCAATTATAACTCTCGATAATAGTGTCACGAATGACTATCACTAGATTTTTGCTGATTTCAAACACAAATACTATTTAGACGAAAAAATTGCAACTATTATTTGGTGTGCACTGAGAAATAATATCTGTAATGCATTTCAATCGCCTAAAAACAAAACACTTCACTCAAATTATACATAAATGACGTGAAAATAATGAGTAACAATAGTAATGGCAAATACCATAAAGGGATACGTTATCAGCATTCAGATTTTATGACACATTTAAAAGTCACGTGTTATGTCCAATCTTGTACACTACACACCATTTCCAGATATCTTTATTTATTATTAGATTTATCGGTCATAATTTGTCAATAATTACCTCATTCTTGCATTATATAATGAATTAATTTTTCTAAAAATAATTTAACATCAATTTTTCAGTCTAATTAATTCCTAAAATGCAATATTATTAATAGTTTTAGTACATAAGTTTTACTGTAAAAGTACAATGGTTTTATCGGCGTAAAAGAGTTTTACTATTTCATCTCTAATGATACGTGTATTTAACATAATCTTGATATTCTCAACAAACGTGAGGTGATATCGATTTTGATTGCAATTAACAAAATGAACAGTAACCGTTTGCTATATATTTTCATTTGCATTGTATTAACATTAATAAACTTCAATAGTATTAGTTGTGCATTAAATTACCCGTACGTGACGTGTGGTTCGGTTTTAAAACTATTTAATCCGAACTATAACGCGAGACTGCACTCTCATGACGTGAAGTACGGCTCTGGAAGCGGTCAACAATCTGTGACCGGAACCGAACAAGAAGAGGATAATAATAGTTATTGGACTGTGAGGGGAAAGTCTGACAAAATGTGCCAAAGAGGTGATCCGATTGAGTGCGGTTCGACTGTACGTCTACAACACGTGCAGACCAAGAGAAATCTCCACAGCCATCACTTCTCTTCGCCAATTTCCGGAAACCAAGAAGTTAGTGCTTTCGGAGAGGATGGCAATGGTGACACTGGTGATAATTGGACCGTTGTTTGCAACGGTGATTATTGGGAGAGAGTGACCGATATTCGCTTGAAACACGTTGACACTGAAATGTGAGATCTATTTGTTATTGAGTTTGTTTTAGTTAATAAAACTTAATTTGTGACAAACAGGTGGTTATCTCTATCTGGCAGTACGTTTGGTCGTCCAATAAATGGTCAAATGGAAGTGGTAGGCATTCCATATCCCGATAGTTCTAGTTATTGGAAGTGCAAGGAAGGAGTTTTCATTAGACCGGGAGATAAAATCGCGTCAAGTAATAGTGAACACGACGAACTTTAATTTATTGCGTATATGTTTGTAGTTCATAGTGCACACCATTATTGCGATTTTTAAGTTTCTATTTTTTTCAATATTGTATAATTACATTTTATTAAATATTAAATATTTAAGTTAACTTTAGAAATATCAAAAATTTAATGAACACACAAAACATTTAATGAGTTAACAGCTTATATTAATTAAAATTTGAGGTTAATTTTAAATGCAATCATACAGTCAATCATAATTCGTAAAACTTATGGTATTATTTCAGTCATTCACCTCTCAATATTTTTCAGTATTACTGAAATACATCAGTTTTTTATAGTTATTTTTTCATACTACAGTTAAAAAACCGCCATTAAGCATATGGGTTAATGTGATGAGGAGTTAAAATTAAATATTTCCAAACGCTATTTACACTTAAAGCCTTTGAGTAAACTAAGTGTTAAAATAAATAGCATTAAGTAATGGTATACAAAGTACCATAATAACAGTATAACAGTACGTATAATCAAATATCATGGAATACAACTCAAACTAAACATTCAATTTTTTAAGACTTGCATTGTTTCGATTTGATAGGCATTAGTGTGTTTCATATTTGTAACAATTGAATGCTTTACTTGAGCTAATGTTTGAAGTTTTTTTCAAAAAAATTAAGTTAATTCAATAGTTTGTGACTGTTCGCTCTATTATTAATTCAACTCAAAATTTCAAATTGACTGCAGACTTCCTTATTTAATAAAATATATGTTTTATCGCTAATAATGTTTTGCTTATAACCTTATAAACGCTTGACCGAAGGACAGTCAACGAAGCGGTCAAAGCTGTCCATAAAAGTGTGCATTATTTCCATTAAAAATAATTTGAGATTTAATTATTTCTAACTTATACAGTATTGTCTTATGTATGGTTAGTTGCATTAAAAAGTAATCATTAATTTTTAATGTTTTAAATTGTATGTTTTTGTGTTAGATTGCCGTTTATTTACAAAAAGTTATATTAAGGTTTTTGTTAAATTTCATGTTTGTTAAAATTAATTTCGCTTGAGATTATTCATTTATGAAATTTTACAAATTGATAGCGAAGGTTGGATTTAAATCAGATTTGGGAGTCCGTGCTAAAAATCCACCACTGATTTTAAGTCTTTTATAAAAAATATTAATGTAAAAACTTCTTATCAGTGGCCGATTTTTAGCATACATTCCCAAAGTTTGATTTAAATAATCGGCTTATAAAAATGTCCAGTTTTTGAATAATTTTCACTGTAAAATTTAAATATAACTTTTGAAGAAAGTCTGGAGTCTTCAAATTTTGATTTCGGTTTAATCTGACACTAACTTCGCTTTTTCATGATTCATGACAATGTAAGGCATAAGTAGTACAAACATTCACTGGCGATGCTATTAATATCCTCAGCAGTTGATTTTATATGCATCAAATTGAATCAGTAACCTTAGTATCAGGTGCTAATAATAGTAAATTACAATTTGTTTATACTGCTCATTAATTGTTTTTTCTGTTTAAACGATAGTTCGAGTTGCGCAACAATTTAATTGAATAGTTGTGATTGACGTTAGAACTGTGAACCACATTCGGTAATTGAATGGTTACTATGTAACATTGTTGCCATAGAAATTTAATCTTCGCTGTCTGTCATCTCTTTATTTGGTTATTTGAAATAATAGTGCAGTTTTCTTACAATACTTGATTTAATTTCAAATTCTATATCATACTGTACTGAGAATAACGATACAATTGTGAAATACAATAATTAATGAGTAAACTTTGGTAATATTATTTTAGTGATAAAATTATATAATATTTACATGTCACATCGCAAGTAATAATTAAAACCATATTTTACAAATAAAACTTAAGAAAAAATCATCACATGTTAAACATCGAGTCCTTTAGGAGCCCTAATTTGCCGTCCATGACGTGTTGCACTCCTGCTTATGAATGTTGGAAATTCTGAAACTCCGTAACTCAGACCATAATGGCGTTCCATTTTAGTGTTATTATTCTGAGACTGAGTTGATGTTGAACTGCAAGGAACAACAGATGCGGTCGACGAATTAATTGTTGTAGTAATGGCACCAGTAGTGACAGCAGTTGCTGTCGCTGTGCCACTAACTGCTAAATTATTGCTTAAGTCTGACTCAGTATTTAATATGTCTGGTGTTTTATCTGTTTTTTCAGACAGCGATAAAACAAATGGAGCGATAGGTGTGCTCGCAATAATCGATTTATCAGCTTCTGTATGAGTAGTTGGCGTATCAGTACTTGAAATCAATGATTTTGTCAAAGGAGACTCTGTTGTGGCAGTATTTTCATTTGTAGGAATCGTATTCTCAGTAGTTTTCGGAAGCACGGAAGGACTTGCGCTTTCAGTCTTCTCTCTCTTAACTCGTCTCGTCCTTACATTAGTTCGGTCTCTGTCTCGAGGCGTTCGCCTCTTTCGAGTTTTCGGTGTTGTAAAGTCTGATACATTTCGTGGAGATTTAATGGGCGAATGACTGCGCATATTAATTCCGCTTACAGATGGAAACGATGAATAATCGGTGCTCACTGCGTTTTTATTGATAACATCGTTAACAAACTCGTATATTTCGTCGGCAATACAGCGATCAACCATTGATTGCGTGATGTTATCGAATTTCTTTTTACTGCTCGACACAATTAACCGATCATTAGCGCCACCAATCACTACGAGACCCGTTTCGGTTTTGGTTATTCTCTCGCGAAAGTCTTCCATATCATCGAGAGTAGCCATCGTTGAATTTTGGCCGATAACGAACAGCGTTGGAACTGTTGTTTCCAATAATGGGTCGTCCAGATCCTGTTATGCAAATCGATTTTTAATTTACAATTATTTGAAGTGAATGCATAAAAAACACAATACCCCACGAAATCCATTGATAGCTGTCAATGGGAAGCCCAAACAAACGGTAGCTTTAGGGTATGGAGCGTTATCGAGCGCACAGTGAGCGGCAATCAGTGACGAGTGACCAAACCCTACCAGAACTAGAGGTCGTCCCTCATTGAACGTTGACTTACACTCTTTTATCTTGTCTCGCACTGCGATACGAATGTCATTCAAAAAATCTGCAGACGTTTCATTTGGTCGCGACATAACGCTAATATTAATCACTTTTCCCATCGAACCAAACAGATTGTGCCAGTGTTTCATACGCTGTGACGTCATTTGATGAGGTATTTGCGGTCCGTTCGGAACAATCAAAAATAATGGACTGCCATTTATACGTTTCTGTAGTCAACGCATCGATTATTAATAAAACAAAATATTTGAATAATAAATATGTTGTACGTACAGGTTTGTAATTATTGAGCATCGCTTGAATTGGATCCCAGTTTTGCTTCAAACGCGACTGTGACTCGCACTTTGGCGTCACGTAAAACTTATCAATTAAAGTGGGAATCTATTAAATTAAACATTTATATCAGTATTTTCTTAATATATATATAAACAATAACAATACCTTTACGCGAAGAATTTGCATCGATTCGTGATAAGAAGCGATAAAAAGTGGTCCAACGTATTCGTTAAGAGTGTTGTTGAGCCACGAGACCAAATTGAAATCCCATCCCGAAGAGGCGAACAAATGTCGAAACTTATTGGCGCCTCTGTCGGCGAGATTGCGCTTAAGAATCGCTTCATTCAACTGTCCCTCATATGACAGACGCGCCAATCGATCAGAATGAAGAATTTTCATTGCTTTTGTCCACAATTTATTCATTTGCGGAGTCCAGCCATTCTTCGCTGGAAGTGGCAACTCATTGCTATTAATATCCGCTTCGTTAAGCGTTGTCTTGAATGAGTGCTCGTAATTGACGCCATTCAGTATTGCGAGCGTTGGCTTGCGATCAACCATTTCGATGTCCACATAATTGTCTGATTCGTTTACGACGTCACGTCTCATGAAATGTTTTGGGAAGTTCTTCATGAATAAAAATTTGGCGGCCTTTGCGCGAATCATCGCATCGGGATGTCTGTTCCATGGCTTGGCGTAGGAGTGGTCCACTTCGATCACGTCGTGGCGCTTCTCTTGTCCAGACATCTTCTGGAGATAAGCCATCACTGACTTGTGCGTCATTGTGTGCGTTAAACACTCAAACGTGTCACTGTTTTCGGTTTTCATTGACGATATAATGATAGTTGTGTGTGATTTAATTAAAAAAGTTTAATATGTAATAATGTTTGAATCAATATTTAAATGACAGTCACAGTGGTGTTAGTAGTGTTACTGTAACATAACGTTACGTTACACAATCGTAGTGAGACTGAGTGACAGACTCAGAGAGTGAGAGCGCGTCAAATCAATAGCGTTACGATAAATGGATATATTAGTCAAACGTAAATAATGTACTGTACTAACAAAAAAGTCGTAATTACAAATCTCTAGCGTTGCAACACTGCTTAATTGATAATTACAGTTAATTCTACTTTTAACCTCAATATAAAAACTAACTCTCTTTAATAGTTGCGAAAAGTCATTAATATTTACCTTATTTTAGATAATAGCAAAAGTGAATATTTGGGGACAAATGAGGACAAAATATTTCGCATAAATATAAAAAGTTGTTTTTGGGGAAATGATCTGTTTTCAGAATTATGATTACGTAAAAATATATTCTGTCTGCCTGTCTCTTTCGCTTCTCTTACGCAAGTATTTCATGAGCTATTAAGACAATACAACTCCGATTTATTACTTATCATATTAAATACATTGACTAACTTATCTCACATATATCTTTTGAAAACACAACAAAAATATGAAACTTAAGTTAAATGAAATGAAATGAAATGTTTTTGTTAGAATAGTCACGTAGGACTCAAAATTTTCGATCGGATTAACAACTCTCATGCTATTAACGACCCTGAAATTATATACGATTTAACTAATCTAACAAGTGTACAGATACACGTGTGGCTAATAAGTGCTAGCAATAATCAAAGCCTGAACTTTTTCGGATAATCCACCTTTTTATTTAATGTAATAATTTAGCGGAATATTAGGTAATTAGGAATTAAGCGGAATAGTCTTCTTAAAATAAACCTTCTTTTTTACACCGATAAATCAGATTTTAAGCATTTTTGATTAAATCAGACTTTTTAGAGAATTTCCCGATTTTTTTACAATTGCAAAATATTATCTTTAAAATACGTATAGTTTTCGAAGTTTCTAAAATTATAACAAAAAAATTTGAAAAATATTTCTAGTTTGACTTTAAGGTTTACCAAAAAAATTTAAAATGTTTTAAATTAATATAAAAAAGTTTGACAAAAATATTCACCATTTTGTAGTTCCGACTTTTTAGTTCGATTTTTTGAACTTAATTCCGATATTTTTGTAGTTTTAGACCGAAAAAGTTCAGGCTCTGGCAATAATAAATAAAAATTTCATCTATGGATTCGGTGCGAAGTGCGTGCCCTTAACTTCTTTGGATATTAAATTGAATGATAGTTGAGATGAACAATAATTGATGTCATTTATTAGCACACACAACATTTTTATTATTATTATTGCCATTCTTTTTCCTAAGTGTCCTTTATTTATGTCAATTTAATCTTATTGGGTATTTTGGTCATATTAGGCGAAAAAAAATGAATAACTATTTTTACATTTGCGCACACAATGAATAAGCTTAATACGAGAATAAATTAAGAGAAAAGTAGAGTAAATATTAGACATATCATTAATTTCAGTGTTTCCGAAAATTTCTTATTTATTTATGGAATTATAAGTAAACTTTATTGTCAATTCGTAGTGTAATTTCTAGCATTTTTATTATTTCTCATTACTCAGTACTAGTCTACAGTAGAGTCTCAAAACTATAGCATTGGCTAACTTAATAAATTATACTCTTAACAACTGTTACAATGTCTAGAAACTCTGCCACCAGTATTTTTAAGCTGTATGATGAACAACCATTCTACTCTAGGGTTAATAAAATTTTATTATTATTATTCTCGATAATATTAGAGTAGAAAAAATTTATCAACAAAAATTGTTATTAAAATTGTTTGGTTACTTTTCTTTCGAAATAAGTTAGAGTATTTGCTTCTGTAATTTGATAAGAAATAATAAATATAATTTATTTAAAAAGCCAGTCCTTAAACATATACTGCATTATATACGGTAGATCTATATTAAAGTGTAAAATTACAGTCAGCAATATTTTTTTCGACTATTATGGCTCAAATTGTTTTGAATTCATCGAAAGTAGAACAAAAAAAATAAGTTGGAAGTCAAGTAAAATAAGGAAAATACTAGTAGTGTGCGGCATATTGTCAAACAATAATAATGTATGATTAATAGTGGATTTATTTTGATCTATATTTGCTGATTCAGTACACGAATTGTTACCGTCTTTTTATTCAGCATAACACTTCTTTTTAATAAGTTAACAGTTTTAAGTCTAACGCATTACAGCAGTTAACCTTAAATTCAAATCAATTTCTTTGAAAGTAAATTTTTTTTTTCAATATTAACGTTAAGTAAACAATTTTCAAACACTTTTCACTGTTGGTTCTAAAAGAAAGTAACCGAAAAGCATTTCGAACCAGCAGTGGTACTTGTGATCGAATAATTGTGTGCACATGTGCATCAAAACTAAAACCTCTGTAACGCAGCATTGAAACTGTCCGATACGATGCCAGTGCTTATAATGATTTCGACATCGCTGTGCGTAGCGTTCAAACCGCTTAACGCGTTTCAATCGAATATTTGATGATTTCACGACTTGACGACTTGACCAGTAGAACAGCTATGCTAACATAGTAATCGGTTTTGTTTTGTTTTGTTTGCCACCAAGTTTTAAGTGAATTAAATATGTTTATTTGGTTTGTGTGGTTTATGTGGTTTATCAAAACCAAAGCGTCAGTCAATAGTTCGTTGCCTCAAGAATTTAATTTAACTAATTTTAAGTATTATTCGGATACCATTGACCCTAATCTATCGAATGCCGAAATTGAGTGTCTTTTGAGTGCTGCCACTACCGCTTCAAATGACGGTAAGTTATATTTCAACATTTATTAACGCTGTTAACAACAGTATTTTAAAAGTTACCTGTTGTGTAT
>JAQIVF010000637.1:0-19705 GCA_034698365.1 Steganacarus magnus
TATCTTCTTCCGTGTCCACGGGATTAAGCTCAAGAAGTGATCATTGTGTGCTCCTAGTGGAAGCGAGTTCATGGCACGTGCTTGACAGATATCTTATTCCATGGCAGCTTGAACAAGCTCAAGAATTGATCATTGTGTGCTCCTTGTGGAAGCGAGTTTATTACACGTGCTAACCGGCTATCTTCTTTCGTGTCCACGGGATCTAGCTCAAGAAGTGATCATTGTGTGCTCCTAGTGGAAACGAGTTCATGGCACACCAGCTATCTTCTTCCGTGTCCACGGGATCAAGCTCAAGAAGTGATCACTGTGTGCTCCTAGTGGAAGCGAGTTCATGGCACGTGCTTGACAGCTATCTTCTTCCGTGTCCATGGGATCAAGCTCAAGAAGTGATCATTGTGTTCTCCTTGTGGAAGCGATTTCATGGCACGTTTTAACCGGCTATCTAATTCCGTGTCCACATATCGCAGTGAATGTTAACAAATTTTAAAGAAAATTCATACGAGCGGATTTTTTTGGCAAGCGTTTAAGTTATGAAACTTATGATCTCCATTCTTGAAACTTCTAGTGAACACGCGCCAAATATCAGTGTATATGTGGAAAACTAAATACGCGATATTTATTTGCTTTTAAGAAATTTTATATTACAATATTTTTAGTTTATTTATTTTTTTTAGAATTATATTGTTGGATAAAAAATGAATTTTAAGTATTGATTTATTTTTCTAAACAATGTTTTTGAGTTAAGAAAATTATAAAGAACTGTTAGCTGATAAAATATATTTGTAATGTTGTTTCATTTTAAATTATTTTTCAAAACAATGTTTTTTCAAAATTTTAAGTGTAATAATTGCAAAGATATATTTATCAAAGTGAGCCATTTTGAATGATCGTTCTTGTTTTAATTGAAATAAAAACGTAGAGAATGTTTTATTAGATTAATGGTTAGTCTAGACGATGCATTAAAAATTTTTCTAAACAACATTTCAATGATAAATTACAATTTATAAATGATTATAAATAATAATATTTCTGAACAATATTTAATTAAATTAATTTTTTATTTTGATTAAGTGTACCCTAAATGCGAAAGAAATGTGCATGGATTTCAAAACGAAAGCGAAAATTAAATAATTTTTGATTTTACTTTCACTTAAACGAAAACGAAATACAAGTGAAATTAAATTAACTTCAGATTTCACTTTTACTTTCTCTTTAACTTTATTTTTGTGATAAACACTAAAACCTTTTTTAGTCCTTATATCCGCACCTAAAAACAACGATTTCACTTTTTCCATTTTTGCTTTTATTTCTATTTTTATTTGTTGGAAACTTTTAAGCTTTCTTTAATTATTCTTTTTTCTGCCTGTTATCTGAATATTTTTGTCTAAAAATAGTATGAAATATCAGAACTATTTTTTCTCTTTTATAGATATGGGTAAAGATATTGAAATTAATTTAATTAATCGAGATATGAAATCCTTAATTTTAGAATCAATTTTTTCGTACTTTTTTATTGTTGATTTTGAAGAAATATAAGATTTTAACGAAGGTTGAGTTTAATTTTGTGTATCTGTTTTGGATTTCTTTGCTTTTCTTATTGTTTAAAATTACAGTATTCTTGATAATTAGTTTTTTGATTTGCTCTTAGAAGTGTTACTAAGTTACTATATCCTTCTCCTTTTTTTCTTTATTACATTTCTTGAAAGACACTTTGCTTTTTGGAAATTGGGTTGTTGTCTAAAAATAAGTTCCATTGTTTTGCCTTATTTTTTTAATATCACTAGTTTGTGTCGAACTGATCAACACATTAAATGCTGTTACATTTCCACTTTGTTCAGTATCATAATCATAATATTCGATTTCTGCCTTAATAAAATTTTATTGGTTTTTCAACTCAATTGTAAAAAAAGTCATTCGATTCAAAAAGAACTACTATTTAAGATTAATTCTATACTGCAATTATTAAGTTTTTTGACTTATTAGTTGGGTTAATAAAAACTTTATATATACGTAATGGGTATTGTAAAACATTTAATATTAATACATATAGTAACTCACTTCGCTGCTATGTGATGTGTTTGCGTTCGAATACACACTTTATATGTGTTCGATTTACAATTGAATTATAAAAAAGTGTAATGATTACACTATTGTGATGTATTGTGTGTTCAAATTAAGTGTATAATAGAGTATTGTTTTACACTTAATATTATCTTATTTAAATAAACAATATTATAACTAAAACTAATTGCTAATAACTGTTGAAAGTTAATACTAAACTGTTTGCTATGAAACTGTTTTAATAACTGTGTGTTGTATTGTATTGCATGTATGGTTAAAAACTGTTTTTGATTTTGTTTATTGGTTAGATAGAACTAGACGGGGATATTAAAAATGTGGAGATTACAAATCAGATTTTATTAAAGTAAGTCTGTGTCTTAATCTGTTATTGTGTTTTGTAGCCTAGAAGTCTGTCTCACATTAATTGCGAAGACATGCTAAATAGTTTAACTCTTTACTGACTTCTTTAAAACTGCTAGCTAGTAATAAAGGTATATACTATACCACTTGAGTGTTTGTATGCCCTAAGGCGTAAGATGCTTTTCTCTTACTTATAAAAACGGCTACTATAACAAATTGTTTTATAGCTAAGGCGTTTATGCAATTCGGGTTTACTCTGTCGTGCACTACAGGTGCAAACTAAACTACATAACTCTTTATAACTATAAACTCTATATGACAGATAGTTATTATATTTGGGAATAAAAAGGGTTTAAAGTAATTTGTATTTGAAAACTGTTTTGTAAAGTTAGTTGTGCGTTATAATATAAGTTTAAAGATTAAAAGTATATGAAAACTTAAATGAATTAAATTCATTTTCATTAAATATGCATTTTGACTTAATAAACTCAGTGAATTAAATTCACATAAAAGATTAATATATATCATATATTAAACTCTTTAAACTGTTTTGGTCTCGTTTTTCTTTAACAAATTATCACTTAAATTGAGACTTAATTAAATATAATAATGGAAAAGAAAAGAAAATAGTTAATTAGATAAATTGAATTAGAAAATAGAAAAATAAAGAAAAAGGGTTTATTAATGTTGTTCGTGGTGTTTAATGTTTTATGTAATCACTATAGATATCAGGTAGTTTTCTCACTCTTTTTGACCGCCTGTTTTCATTCACTTCGATTGATTGGTTCAATGAACTCGCTTCATTAATATGTTTTTGTTTTCTTGTTCTTGATTTGATGCTATCGATTTTAATCTCTTGACTTTGCATTGTAGGCATATAATTGTCGTTTTCTTCATTTAATATGATCTCTTGACTCGCTTTTGAAGAACTTTGATTTTGAATTTGTTGATCAAAAAATGCGTCTGGTAATTGTTAACTAATACTTTGTTGATTTTCACCGGTATTAATTGTCTCATCGGTTTGTTGTATATTGCCGGTATTACTTTCGTCATCGGTGTCCATTATTTCGTTTTCATTTGTTTGCATTGCATGTTCACAATCAACGTGAACTTCAGTTTGATGACACCATTTACAAAGTCATCAACGTCCCATATTTCATTATCACATTCTATGTTATCTGCTTCTTTATCGAACTCGCCTCTTTCTAGTTTACGTAATAATCGAAAATATCGGCGAGGCTTTTCACCATTATAATCAGTGATGAGTTTAGCATTCACTGTTCGTACACGATGCTTTCCTTTTGACTTTGCACAATAGATTACTTTATAGACTCCATTTGTTATTTCATTGATTATTATAAATGGACCGTCTTGTGGTGCTCTTAGCTTTTTAGGTGTTGACAGTAACAATGTTTTGTCGCGTATCCAAACTAGATCGCCTCTTTTAAAGTCTGGTTCTCGTGTTCTTTGTTCTATTTTTGCTTTCCATTCAAGTTCTGCTTTTAGAATCGCGTTTCTTGCTTCAGTTCTCGCTTCATTTAACTTGATTGCAGCTCTTGTTTCAGCTAGTTCGTACGAAAGTGCACACCATCCCATTTGTTTATCGATGGATTTTTGATTTTTGACATATCAAACATGCGTTGATATGCGCTCGAATTACTTGTCGAATGTTTTTGGACCAATACTTGTGTTTTATCATTTCTTCGGTTTTTTGATAACCCAAATGTCCACTATTTTCATGATATTTGACGAGAATCTTATTTATTAATAATAATGGTAAAACTAGTTGAAAATCGGGATATTGTCTGTGTTTGTATCGTCGTTGTTGATACAATACATTGTTTATTATCTTGAATTGTCGATTCATTTTTGAATATTGTCGTGATAATAGTTTCGATTTGATTAAATGACAGTAATTATCATCTGTTAGATAACGTACTATATCTGTTTCTTCATAATCGTCATTTGTATTAATCATTAAACAATGTTTAACATCAGTTTCGGTATAATCAGTTACACAATGCGCATAATAATCTTCAGTGTGACATGAAAAACAGTCACATTTAAAATAGTCAACAGTATTTGATTTCTTGTGATCTGTATCCAATACTTTCACTATAAAATCGCTATCAACAGACTCTTTGTTTAACTTATCTGTTGAGTTAATTGAATTGCGTAATCGACTTAATGCATCTGCTATTGAATTGATTTTCCCTTCGATATATTTAAGGGTAAACTTAAATTGGCTGAATTCGCTCGACCAACGGTTACAGCGATAGTTAGTCATTGTTCGTAATTTGTTTAGTGCCAATAATGGTTTGTGATCGCTGAAAACTTCAAATTCTTTCCCAATTAATTCTTTTCGAAATTGCTTTAATGCTATTTTAATTGCATAAAGCTCGCAATAATATAGTCGATCCGACAATCGAAAACAATAGTTTAGATAAAGAAACATTTGTAAATCAATTCGATTTAAATCATTTACTACCAACGCAAGAAGATCAAGTAAAATATTTATTGTGTACATAAAAGGAGGCATTTGGCAAAAACGCATATGATATTGGAAAATGTAGTTTATTTAAAGTCAAAGTCGAAGTAAAACCAATGCCTCTTTATCACAAGTTTCGACCATATATATATATGGTAAAGACGATCGCGAATATCTTAACAAGTTTATTGATATATTGTTGCGAATTGGAATTGTACGAAATGCAGAGAATTCCAATTTCGCCGCAATAGTCATACTAGTAAAGAAAGAAGGGAGAGATCTACGAATTTTTATCGATTTTCGTTGGATCAATCTCTACATAAAAAACATTGAATGGCCACTAACTTTAATAAAGAAATTCTTCGAGTATATTGCAATGGGAGATATGTGGTAAGCATGCGACCTATTAAAAGCGTTTTATCATATGGAACTCGAAGAGGAATCGAAAAAGTACTCTCGATTTCAAAGTCAAGATAGATGTTGTGAATTCAATGTCGTACCAATGGGATAGTTTATTGCTCCATTCCTTTGTCAAAAGTTTACCGATACAATATATCAAGAGATTAGATTAAAAAGCGAAATCTCTTATGCTGACGACTGTTATAGTTTTACGAAAGGCGGGTTTTCGGAACACCTTCCAGCGATTAAAAGGTTTCTGGAAATCACAATAAAAGAAAACGCCAAACTATCACCAAAGAAGTGTCAGTTTTTCAAAACAGAGATAAACATTCTTGGATTTAATATATCGTCAAACGGAAATCGAATCGATTCAAAACTCATTAAAGCGATAAATGATATACCTGATCCGAAGAATTTAAAATAGTGATATTTAAAATATCTGAATAGTGTTGTTTTGATAGTTAACTTTCAAAGTTATAATCAAAATTAATATTGATTAATAAAAATTATTAGACTATGTCAAAACAATAAATAATTTTATTGAGTCCAATAAATATTTTCTTTAGTTAAGAAACTTAATAGGATATGAATATGATATAATATTTACAGTTTACTTTCTGTGTAAAATCCTATGAAAAATAAAACATTTTATCAACAAAGTTTATTAAAGTTTATTTTTTTTAAAAAAAATCATATATAATTATAATATTGTTTTAATATTAAAATTTTGACAAGAAATGAAATATATTTTATCGATATTAAAAAAATTATTTAAAAGCAAGTAATTATAAACTGTATTGAAAATTTTATATTAAATAAATTAACTTTTATGTAAATTAATCTAATTTAGTACAGACTAAAAAGACATGAAAATTTTATTTTATTGTTAATTTTCATTATATTTTACTGATACATTGAAAACACGATACCAATGCCTGTGTCAGATCTTAGTTCGGTTTTGTTATCGGGTGAGTATTGAACATGTATTGTACTATTCTTGAAAACCTTTCTTTCAGCGTATTGAAGGCTTTAAGTCTGTAATTTCGAATTGATTAAATAATTAAATATCATGATTTATATATTATTTTTCGAAATATTAAATTTTAGAAAATCAACTTTTATACAAAAAAACTAATATATTATTTTCTTTAATACTTAAATTAATAGAATGAGTTAATACCCAAATTAATTTAAAAATATCAAAATTACAAACAATCAAAATAAAGTTAATTTTATGCTCCAAAAAAATTAATTTACAATTAAAAAATCTTACAATTCTTTATTTGAATTCAAAAATTATTTCCATATTTTCCACTTGACTCTAAATTATCGAATATCTGCGAATCAAAACCCAATTTTACGAACTTCCCTGCTTTAATTACGTATAGTGTTTCGCGATCTCCACAAAAACAATGACCACATGCGAGCGAAAGTGTAGCCATGAGTACGACAGTTGTTCACTTTATCGCAACTATACATACATTGTTTTATGAATTTATTTTTACAAAAAAAATTTCGAAACTCAAAATTGTTCAAAATAGTACTTCAGCTTAAATTAGTATCAGTCTATGTTCAGCAATCGAACAGTGAAAATCACAAGCATCTATGCGGCCAAAAATTTTTTTGTAGATTGTCAAAAAAGGCTTCAATAATTAAATTTTTTTCAATCAAAAAAGTTTCCTATAATTAAATTTTTTCATTCCAAAAAGCCTTCTAATAAACAGGAGGACACACAAACAGACACACAAAAACATTTAATAAGTGAAATTTTTATTGTAAATTACGTAGTTATTCGTATTTACTTTTGAATAATAAATAAAAGATAGTTTTTTGAAAAATGTGGTCATTTCCTTCAAAATATTTTTAAAACAATGAATTGAAGTATTGACTTTTTTTTATACATTGTTGCATATGTAATTTTAAATCTTGTTTAGATGTCACAGCAGAGTTATAAACAATAAGAATATCAGTGTCTTTGTGTGAGACTGCAATGCAGTTAAAATATGAATTCTTATCTTGATGTTTATAAATGAAGTGTTGTTTGCAATCAACCTTGGAATATACTGCACAACCATAAGCTTTCGGTAATTATTTTAAAATGGGGAAAATCATAAGATTCTCCATCAATCACCCATGTCTCAACAAATAGTAATAGATCGGCTGACATAATTTAAAAACGATTTTTGTTTAAACAATAAAATTCATGCAATACTCATATATATCACAATGTAAATATTTCATAAACCGTTTTATAGTGGCATCATTCCGTTTTGACGTGGATTATACCATAAAACTGCCAAAAGTGTCAATATCCTTTTTATAAAATTTCTCTTTATTAATATTAACCATTTTGTCTTTAAAAATATTATTAAATTCCATTTGTACTAAAGAAATAACTGAACAGAAAATTTAAATAAATGTTTTACCCATTAATACATATCATGATTTACTTGATTCATAATAATATAGATTTATTAGTAATAATTATGTACTTTTTTTATAATTAAATACTCGCGAATAAATCAATTTTTTAGTGGTTTTAAGAAGTACTTTTGAAATATGTAAAAAAAACATTGAAAAAATTACAAAATTCTCATAAAATTATGGTTTTAAAAAATTAATCAAGAATTAGATATATAGAAAGTGAAAAGTAAAATCGAAAACAAGTGGTAAGTCGAAACAATTGATGAACCATATAAGCCTCCGTACATTCTAGACGCTTTTCACTGTCGCGTTACTTTTGTCTGATGCGTATACTAAATGATATAAAACAAACTTTACAGGCTGTTAGCACTGAAATGTTATACAAAAAGTGTAAAAGAATTAATATTTACGTTAAAATATATATTTTTGTAAATTGAGTTGCAGATATATTTGAAAGGATGAATTATTTGCATCAAATGTTAGAACTTTTAATAATACAATTTCTTAAAGTGGTGGTGGAAGGTATTCTTGCCAGGTTTCTGCTGGAGGGTTAAAGCGCTAATCTTGCTTTTATTATTTTCGCACATTCATTACTTTTAAGCTACGTAAGTGAAAGTATTATCCCAAAACTTTGGTAAGCTATATGTAAACATTAGTAGTGTTTAATTATTTATCTTAAAGCCAAAACCTTTCTACCAAAAAACCGAAAATTGGTTTGTAATTTTGACGAATTTTAGTAAAATTGTAAAAATATTTGCTTAAATCCGTTAAAATTAAAAGTAAAAAACTGCATATAAAATTACGAATAATTTTTAAATATCATTTTACCATTTAATATTTTATTCAACCTCGAAATGCAAGTGAAACTAAATTTTTTATTAAAAGCCAAGTGAAATACAAGCGAAATTAAAAAAGTTGT
Organism: Steganacarus magnus; assembly: GCA_034698365.1. Taxonomy (NCBI): domain Eukaryota; kingdom Metazoa; phylum Arthropoda; class Arachnida; order Sarcoptiformes; family Steganacaridae; genus Steganacarus; species Steganacarus magnus. The sequence goes on from JAQIVF010000637.1 coordinate 8,652, forward strand.
GAAAATCGAAAGCGAAATACAAGTGAAATCAAAGTTTCAATTAAAAGCGAAAGTGAATGTAAGTGAAATTAAAAAGGTGGAAGTTCCACAACACTATGTTAAAGTTTATCTATTAAATTTTAGTAATATCCGGAATATATTAATATTTATAAAACCTTACTAGACGAATTTGAAGTATTGTAAAACAATGACAGTTTTATAAAAAAAATTTAAATAAAAATAAGAAAAATAAAATAAACGTCACACCTCAATAAGCTTAAAAAAATAGAAAGTGTTAATTGTGACAAACACAACTATTCTGTAATTTTTAAAAACTCCTATATTATAAATAAACGAATTTATTTACTAACATAATAATCCTCAACTTAAATATCCTCAATTATTTCGAAAAAAGTCTGCTTTCTTGTCTATATTCAAAAAAATATATTTTTCTTAAAAAAGGAGATAAATTTAAGTCATAAAATGAACGAAACATCAATGAAATATCTTTGAAACTAAATTTTAATACTATATTATAATAAAATTTATAGTGGATAATATTAGTGTTGTTCAATTTCATTATTTTATTTTCGCTTGTATTTTGCTTTCTCTTTTATAGTATAATTTCATATCACTTGTATTCGGCTTGTCATTTTAAAATTATTTTTAGTTCGCTTGTATTTCACTTTCGCTTTTCATTAAGATTTAAATTTCACTTGTATTTAGCTGTTTATTCGATTTTTAATTTATGATTTCGCTTTTACTGTTTTTCATAAAAGTTAAAAACGAAAGATAAAGCGAAATCTAAAATCATTTCAATTTCACTTGTATTTCTCTTTAGCTTTTAACTTAAATTATAATTTCACTTGTCTTTCGCTTTAGCTTAAGCGAAAAATAAAGTCAAAAAATATTTTAACTTTTGCTTTCGCTTTCAAAAAACTAAACAAAACAAGATAATATAGTTCTTTTTGAATTATAGTATAAACTTTAAAGCATTTAACAAATAAGAAGAAAAGATAAATGCATGAAATACTGTATAGAACACTACAAATAAATATTTATAATATTACACGCGACCATTTTATTTCCGTATATTTCATCTTTGCTATCGATATTAAAGCTGTCATTATCACTAAAATATTTAACGCATATTTCTAATTAGATGAAAAACTTGATTGTATATTTGATAAGCCAATAAAAATATGGATCGATTTCCTCACTCGAAAGCAAAATATTATTGATTTTTTGTTTTTTATTTTACTTAGAAATAATCGAAACAATAAAAATTTTAAATCTGATAGAAAAAACTTATTTAATATGTAGAAATTGGTTAATAGTTCTATATATTTCAAGCAAGACAAAAGAGTAAAATTTTAATGAAATCAATAAAAATTTAATAAAAACAGATCATACATTTTAAGTGGCAATAAACCTATTTAAACCTATAATTATCTTTATCGCTTACTTTTTTATTCACATCTTTAAAAATGAGAAAAAGAACTAAAATGATTATATATATTATATATGTATTAATCTCTTGTGTTTTTCAATATATTTTTTTAATTTTATATAACGTTATTACATTTTTGAATATTTAAATTATATTGAATTAATTTATAAACTAAATAAAAAAATTCAAGACCATAATCGATCAATTCCAAATATAATAATTTTATTTTCAATGACAAATTTTAGAAGCAATTTCAAAAAAAATTACAATTAATAATTAAAACTGTAAATTTAGTCAATAGATATTAAATTATTAATTATAAATTTTTAACAATCCAACATACATTAATGGAAAAAATCAAAAAATCGCAATTGAAAACTTCAAATAGTATATGGAAATATAATTTACAGACATATTTTTCAGTGTCAGCCTTTTAAATCTGAAAAATAAAAAGTTATTAATAATTACTCATTTTTTATAATAAATTTATATTTAAAACTGAAAAAAAATATCTTTCGTTTCATCAGATACTCGTCAGTACAGATAAGAAGCTCAACTCAGAGCACAACACCCTTTTACAGATTGTTAAAACCATATCAATTAACCATTACAGTTACGTTCTAACAATCATAGTTACAACAATCTAGTAAGTCATCAAAAAAGTCCTGAATTGATTAATTATGTTTTCAAAACGGAACATTCTTCTTTTGTTTAGTGAATGTTTTATTATTATAAGTTTTATAAATTATAAATTTAATATATTATTTAATTTGCAACAGAGTGGAGTTGATTGAATTTCTCCAATCGAATCATTTTTTTATTGATTCAAACATTTGTTAATTTGTCAATAAATGAAACAGTACATTCATTTATTAATATTTACTCTGAATATTTTATTATATAACAATAAAAAAGTTTTGATGTATATGTGAGCCTTTTTTAGTAATTAATGTTTTTATGTATTAATTAATTATAATTTAATTATATATTACAGTTTTTCAAGTCTAGACAAAAGAAATTAAATTAAAAATTAAGTACTTCGATAGATTACCATAAAAAGTCACTGAACCAAATTAACTTAAAAAATAACTTTTTTATAGTACTATTTTAATACAAAAGAAATGCTATTTAATAATAACAGAAGAGCTTCAATATAAATGCGTGTTAACTATTAGGCTAAAACGCAGAAATGAAAACATAGAAGGGAAGCTTGCAATGTGATGACGTGAACAGTCAAGGTGATAATGCTTGACAGTAATAAGTATGTGTGAACTTATATAACAACAGATTAATGATATGTGTATAACTAATAGTTTAAGCAGTGCAACGGAAATAAATGAAATACAATAACTAATAACATTTACATTTATATAACTATGAACTATCTTCTGGGTGGTGGGGAAGCGCAATGCCTACATGGCACGAAATATATGCCTTAAATCAACCGACAACGTCGCAGGACTATGGACATCGGCATTTAGAATATTAGGTCCTTTTGAGGCAAAGAACTTGAACTGGTTAGGGAGGTTTCAAAAATTCGATTAGATATTGTTGGACTTTCAAAGCTTAGATTGATGGGAAATGGCTCATTGGATTTAGACCTTGGGTGGAAACTTTTCTACTCTGGTATAGTTGATCCTTCCTGTTACTGCTCATGCGGGTGTTGGTAAATATGCCTTAACGCTATAATAGAAAGTAGATGTCTTTAAGTTTATAAATTAGCTTTAAATTAAAATTACTTTATAGTAAACCTTAGCTTTTTTTAATACAAATTCATAAATTTTTTAGATATAAATTAATTGATTTCATAATGAAAACATTTGCACATATGCTTTATAATTTATATTAAGATACGGAATTCTAAACTGTATATCTGATATGTTCCATTTAATTAGATTGTTTTTTAAAAATTTAATCTGTTTTTAATAGCCGAAAGTAGGTAACAGCGGAAATTAAGTTTATATAACTATTTAAGATTTATTACTTTCATAAAATGTTATTTTAATAGTTAATGTTTTAATAACTTTTAAATCATATTGTTTTTTGTATAATATGTAGGTTTGATATTTTTCGGTCGATTATCTTTTAAAAATAAATCCACATTTCGGTTAAAATTTCGGTCAAATTTTTCTTAGGAATAGACACTGACTCGATGGTTTTAAAGTTATATTAATTTCTGAATTTTTTGAGCCTGTGATCAGTTAAGAACTCAACGAATTTAAGAGAATTTTTTCTCATTTTTGTCAAAATTGTGAGGTGCATTAATAACAACGGATTTAAAGAGAAATTTTTATTTTTCTCAAAATTTTGTTTTTACGGTCAGAAACTTGATTTTCGTTTATTTTGATTTTTCCGTGCGGCAATCACTGCAAGTCTTCGCCTCTTGTTTTCTGCGGCAATTGTTTCTACTCTAGTAACATTCGGTTGCTTCTGCTGATAGAAGAGGTCCCTGCACCCAAGCATTTCTTATTTCATAACTAATGGTTGTCATCAGTTGATCGTGCGACAAATAGCCATTAATAGGTTTTCACACTTTTGAAATCGATAAAATTTATTTTATCATCCACTTCTGTTTTTTCGAAAAACAATAACTGCAATGAATTCATAAATAATGTATACCTAAAAGTTGTAATCTTGAAGTGCCTAAACAACAAAACATCGTCGAATGCAAATTGAAATTTATCAATTGCTTGATTCCAAAGTGTAATGTTGATGTTAAAGCCAGAACATACTCCTACTACAACAGTTACTTTTGTAGATTCTCTTTTCTCCTCGTACTTCGTACTTGTTTGAAACTATTTTACATTCTTGAGACTTCTCCAAAACCATTGCTGTAAATTAATAATACTTCTCAATGGTCTTTGACTTTAATTACATTAATTCAATGATCGTTACATTATGAAAATATTTTGAATTTTGAATTAATAAATAAAATAAAAATATAAAGAAAAGTTCTAAAAATCAATTAAAGATACTAAATCAATATACATTTACACACAAACAAATAAGACACATTTAATTATTAAATATATTGCACTAAAACTAAAAATTTCTATCTATCCTAATAAAAGAACATTGATGTTGACAGGTTAAGAGCTAAGTGTGGAATGACAATAATTAACTACTACACTACGCAATACATTCTTACATATTATGCGCACAAAAACATGCGCACAACAACAAACATACAATCGATGCTTACCTTTCTAAATAGATCAAACGGTGCTCCTAGTATAAGCGAGTTCATGGCTAACCAGCTATTATCTTTCGTTTCAGCTGGGTCCAGATTATGAAGTGATCAAACGGTGCTCCTTATGTAGAATAACTGCTATAAATATTCGATTGGAACTACTAAACTTTGAATTGTATTTGAGGAAGATTTTTGAAGAAGTCATGTGATAAAAGATGACTCATATGCAAAATAACATTTTATAGAAGATGTATATTTACTTATATACTTATATAGTTATAACAATGCACTAAAATTTTAATTTTTTTATTGAATATTATTGCTTAAGAAAACTATTTTGTAATGATTTCAATAAATTTTTTTAAAAATGTTTTTTAAATAATGGTTAAGTATTCTCAACTTTTACAGCCACATTATGAATGTTCGTTATTGTTTATCCTTGAGTTTAGTGTTTATATTACTTTTTGTTTACATTTGTCCATCTAACGATTTTCTTTAATTTTTTTTTATTTTTTTGTTTTTTTGAAGACAAGAAAAAAATTATAAGATATATTTCTTATTTTTATTTTTTTAAAAGTTTAAATGTTAAATTCCATTTATTTTATTATAATTTTTTGTATTTTTCTTTTTTAATTATTTTAATATTTATTTAGAGAGCGTTCTGTATAAAATATAAGAAGAATTTAAATATAAATAATACCAAAATTTTTACATTTTAATCTTTAAATGAAAATACTTTAAAGTAACAGTCAAAAACTTACTATTATAAAATAAAATTACAATAATCAATCCCTGATAAAACGTTCCCACTTTATTAATTGCGGTAATATTCCATTACTCAACTTAATTTTAATATTTAAATTTACAGTTTTAATTTACAAATTATAAATTTTAGTGCTATTACATAAAGTTTTTTTTCCTATTTTTTAGCTAAATTTGATTAATGTATTTTCATAAAATCATAGAAACGGTTCTTAATGGGTAATTCTATGCTACTTTTGTTAACTAAATAATTATTGTTATTTTAAGAAAGATAAGAAAAAGAAAATTCAAAATAGTATTTATTTTAGTTTTAAGAATTAAACTATAATTTATCCTTGAATCAACTATTTAGTATAGTTTTTCAATAATTTCAAACTGTAACTATTAATTAAATAATGATATATAAATACTTAAAGATTCTATGAGTTTTAAAAAAGGCTAAAGCAAAAGACAGGTTCAAATCTTTTTATTTGATTAAATTTAGTATTTTACTTATACTATTTAAGTTCCATTGTATTTTACTTTTTCTTTGAGTTGCTTTTTTAATTTCGATTGTATTTTAATTCTGTCCTTGAAAGCGAAATCAATATTGCTTTTATTTTACTTTTTATTTAAGTAAAAGTAAAATTGATATTCGGTAATTTACTTTTACTTTTTAATTTCTCTTTTCATATTATTTTTCAATGTTTTAATTTACTTTCACTTATATCCTTTTATTCCATTTTTACTTTTTTTTAGTGTTGTATCTATTTTTTTAAAGAAAAAGACAAAATATTTGGTGTTTTTATTTTTTTTGAAGACAATAAAAAGAAAAGATAAATTAAAATAAAATAAAAAAAAAGAAAAGGTAAGACAAATTAAAATATATTATAGAAGAAAAAGAAATTGAAAAGTCAAATAAAATTTAAGTAAAAAAGAAAAAGACAAATTAAATAAGAGGAAAATAAAAATAAAAAGAAAAAGACAAAGACAAATGAAAAGACAAGAAAAAGAAAAGAAAAATTAAATCCAAGGACGAAAGAAAAAGAATAGACAAATGAAAATCAATTAAAGAAGAAAAAGAAAAAGGAAAAAAAAAACTTTTACCAAAAGAAAAAGAAAATGAAAGAAAAATAAAAATTACGGAAAATACCCAACACTACTTTTTCTTTAAGTTTTTTAAATTCGATTTTATTTTACTCTTTCTTTTCGTAAAATATATAATTTCTATTGTATTTGCTTTTTCTTTCAGAATATTCTAAAAGTTAAATTGTATTTTGCTTTTTCTTTTAAGTATTATTTTAATTTTAATTGAATTTTAATTTCGATTAAGCGAAAGTAAAAGTAAAAATATTTATTGCTTTTTCTTTTACTTAGAAAAGAGAGAAACAACACTAAATATAATTCTCTTTAACTAGTGTTGTTCTAAAACATATTTATGGCAATTTAAACTTCTAGAAGAATTTAATTTATCAAATCATTTAGCTATAAACTAAATTAAATAAGAGATTTTTGTTTTTCCAAAATAAACATTTCAATGCAAAATAAGGAAAAGTATTAGGGAGTTTCCAGTTACAAGGTTAGGTTAGGTTAGGTTAGGTTAATGTTAGGTTAGGTTAAACAATAATTTTACTAAAATTAATTATTCTACGTTTTATTATGTAATGTGTAGTGTTGGATATTTTCCGGCTTTAAATTTTCGTTTGTCTTTTCTATTTCTTTTTCTTCTTTAGTCAATTTTCATTTATCTTTTCTTTTTCTTTCGTCCTTGAATTTAATTTAATTTTTATTTTCTTTTTATTGTCTTTTCATTTGTCTTTTTCTTTGTCTTTTTAATGTTATATTTCATTTATTTAATTTGTCTTTTTTTTAAAAAAATAGATTATTTTATGATAGAAAATATGAAGACAAAAAAACCAATTTTACTTGAATATAAAAACAACCATTATAATTACATTAAAAGTATTACTGTTTATTTAGATAGGGAATACCACTGTGGCACTTGTGATTTTGAATACAACAACAAATTCACTCGTCACAGATGTGATAAAACCTGCCAACAGTGCTTTACTATTCCATTTTGTAAAATGACATGTGAATTAAAATCCTGCAATATTTGTAAGAGATCTCTATGGAGAAAATTGTTTTAAAAATCATTTGGAAAATAACTTGTGTAAAATCAAGAGAATTTGCAATAAGTGTGAAAAAAAACATTATGAAGGGGAGCAACATGTTTGTGATGAACATTTATGCAATAATTGCTCTGAAAGATATACAATTATTACACATCGATGTATGCTTAGTACACAAAATATTCATGATTTAATAAAAGAAGATCAAAAACCAAAATATATAGTGATTTACGATATAGAAAGTAGGCAAGAGCAAATAATCCGAAAATAAGATGATTCATATTCCAAATTTATTGATATCATAAATTTTCCGCGATAAAGGTTATTGTTTAGCTGATAAGTCAAAAAATATCTCACCATGTGTAGAATGCGGTGAATAGTATATGGAATACATGTGCGAAAATTCTTCCGTGGTAGCTGAATCAAGCTCAAGATGTAAGCAAATTGTGCTCCTAGTGGAAGCGAGTCCATGGTACGTGCTAACCGAATATCTTCTTCCGTGGCAGCTGGATCAAGCTCAAGAAGTGATCAAACATTGCATCTAGTGGTAGCAAGTTCATAGCATTTAATAAACGACTATTTTCTTATTTAATATTAATAACTCCTATTAAAAGTGTTAATTAATTTTTAATTAATTTTTTCCGTTAACTATATATATATATAATTGAGTTTACGCAATTTTTGCGATTAATTTAGGAACTTTGTAAAATTTTTTTATGTTTTTTAGAGTGTTGCGAATCAAATAGATTTCAGCCAAACAGATCATTTACTTAAAAATTAATTTATTTATCTAAAATATTCTATACAAGAATATAAAATAATTAATCATTTTTGTTAAACATATTATTTTTCATAGATAAACCAATCGATAAAAGTGAAAGATTGCTATAAAATAATTAACTGATCGATACAAGTGATAGTTAATCTATTAATTTTCGAGTAAAAACATCACTTTTACCGAAACTCATAGTCAGTACTTTAAGTACAAAATTTCGATTGAATTAAACAACTTTTTTTTCATGTCATCGAGTTTGTATAAAACTTACTCTAAAATCAATTCATTAAAAGAATAAAAACCCATTCAGTTAACTGAAAATTTTCATTACCGAAATCATAGAATATACTTTATGCGATAAAATATATTTCGTTTTGCTTAAATAGGCGTTAAATTAACAATAATTTTTATAGTAATTAATAGCAATGTCTTATGAGACAATGTTTAGTGAAAAACCATAAAGTTTTATTTTTTAAATTTTGACATTTTTATAATATTCGTATTTTTATCGTATTACATCTTCTTTTTTTTCGTTTTAGTGGTAAAATTTTTGACTTGGTCAGGAAATTCCACAACTATAGGGGTAGTGTTATACGCCAAAAGTTAAGCCACAAGTTATTAAAAGTTTAATAACTTAACATTTTTTGGCGATTACTAAAGCATAATACATAATAGGTGAGCTTTGATCTAAAAAGCGGAGCTTAAAAATAAACGATCTCTTAATAATCAATTATTCATATTTTATAATTAATCGATATTTTTGTTATTAACATTTTTTATATTTTATATCACTCGATGTGAAGACTCTTTAGAGTTAAGTTGTGCTGTATTTATTTTTATTTAATAAATAATATTTTAATACTACTATTGAGTGTATTTAATTTAAAAGTCTAACGATACAAGTTAGCGGTCAGTAAATAAATTTATACAAGCATTTGCTACTCTGATTTGTTCTTCAAAGGGTTTCAGTTGTAGTCTGAAAGCGTCACAAACCAATTTAACCGAAAACCTAACGTTTGATAGCGAGCGACAGCTTTGTACGTATTAATACTACCAAGCGAGCTATCGATACGACAGACACGCTTTATAACGCACATATCACATGGATGAGAAATTAGTTCAGGTTGTTATTGAATTTGTCTTTATCAATTTCAGCTAAATCAATAAAAAATGGAATGTAATAAAATAATAGAATGGAAAAAAATATTAATTTTTCCATTGTTTTAATTTTGAAATTATTTTAAATTTGATTTTAATTAATTTTCTAAATAAAAAAATTTAAAAGTTCATTGATAATCATTAAAATATTTTTAGCTGAAAATTAATTTAATTATAAATAATTTTGAGATTTTAATCTAAAGCCTTTAAAAGATTTTTCTTGGAACTTTATTAACTTAACTGTAAAATTTACCACAAATAACTTTCTGAACTCATTTGAAAAAATAATAAAAGTAAATATTGGTACAATCTATCGCCGAATATGGCAACTCATTGGTTCATCCAAAAACTTTTGCCATAATCTAAGTTTGCTATAAACCGGACAAGTACAAGTATCCTACGGGAAGATTCTGCCTGAAAAATTAGTAGTTGCACATTTATCAAATACATAATTAGGTGCATTTAAATTAATTTTAAATGCATGTGCTTATTAAATTTAGATAAATATAATCTTAAAATATGTTTTTAACTTAATAAAAGAACTTAATAGCTCATTATTTATTTTTTCCTAATAATGCTATAACTTAGTATTGACTTTGAACCATCTGAACTTCAAAAGGATTTTTTCAATTTTGATATAAATTTTTAAATCTTGTATACTCATGTTTAACAAAAAAATGAACTTGTAAATACATTTGATCTTTTGAAATCACATTTAGTCTTAAAACAACATCGCCTATTTCGAGACAATTATAATCAATCTTGACATTTTCGGAACTCATACTGTATAATTCGATTAAGTAATTTGGAAGCTGAATTAAAACTAAATAATAGCTATCCTCATTAATTTCCTTTTGGTCGTTTAGCGCATATGAATTATTGTTTCTAATTAGATATTTGATAAATTCATCAATTTGATAAAAAATATATAATTGTTTTTGGCCAATATTAAATGCTAACAGACTCGTAGTAGTTCGATTTGAATGAAATAAATGAAAAAATAAAAAGTAGAAAATATATGGGTATATAATTAAACAGTTTTTACTTTAAGGCTAAAATAATTTTTATTTTACAGTATTAAAATCTGAAAAATTATTTATATGTTAGGCAGGATAAGTAACAGAATATACCTAAAATCCAATTATATGTTATTTAGGAAACAGTGAAAGCCAAACATGATCATTAAGAGAACATATATTTTTTAAGTTAATTATTAAATTGATTTCATATATTATAAAATATTTTTATTAGGAAATACAAAATTTTTAAATTATAAACTGAAAGAAAAACTTTCTTTTTGAATAAAAAAATTCTCTCGGCTACAGGTTTTATTAAAAAACTTTAATAACTCCCTTCAGTTTTTTTTAAAAATATTAAAAAAATTTATAAATGCTTTTTTGATTTTGATATCACCCAATTTCTATACTATAAATTATTTGCAAATATTTTTACTTTTATCAAGATTCAAGAGTTTTAAAATAGAAAATTAAAATACGTTCGATATGTTAAAGCAAAAACTTATCATCAAAAAATATATAGCATCTACTTGTAATTTATTACAAATAAATTTCAGCTTCTAAAATTATTGTTTTTCAATTTTTTATTTCAAAATTTTAATATGTTGTTATA
>JAQIVF010000638.1:0-19696 GCA_034698365.1 Steganacarus magnus
AAATTTCGCAGTCTAATCTATATAATGGTACTTTGCGTCAATATTGGGTGAAAGCAGATAAGACTATTTTTTAATTAAATTTTTTGTTGTTAAAAAGCCTCAATAATATCACTGCTGATTAAATATTTAGTCAATGATAAACATAAGTTACTCGTGTAAATTAATTTAACCCTTATAAATAAATATATTTGAGTGGATATTTAAACAGGAATTAACAAGGCTTCGATTTTTTAGTCGGAATTATTTATTATTATAATATAACTGCATTAAATTAGTATTTTTTAATATTATTAGTTTTTAATGAAATATTTTTAATTAAAAAATAATAATTAATGTTGAAATATTTTGTTATTATTCTAATAACTTAAATGTTTCTTTCTGGTTATATATTTTCCTGATAACTAATGAACTGACTTTTGATATAAAAACGATGAATTATCATAAATTTAGACGCCTTACCAAATATTCACTATATTAAATTACCACTTATTTAGTTAAACGTCATTAGCATTTGTTTGCAATGTTCGAATTTGATGCACAAAGACTCAAGTTTGAGTTTTTCAAAATATTAAAAACTGTATATTATATAGTAAATGGCTTAAAATACTGCAATTTATTATGCATTAGCATACTATTGTTAATCAAATTTGGAATTAACTTATAATACTTTTACTTAAATGACACAATTCAAGTTTTATTTCGTTAATTTAATTTTAATTTATTTTATCAATAAATCAGGTATAAAGTTATTGTTCTATTATGAAATATAATTTATAATATATTTAGCGGAAGATGATTCTGATGAATTTCGAAATTCCTCATTAAGCAATGTGTTACCAATTCATGGACCGCATTGGATTTATGGCAAGTCTAAACTAAAGTTATTTGATTACTAAAACTTTACTTGATAATAAAAATTACATTAAACAATAAAGAATGCCAAAAATATATTTGCTTAAACAATGATATATTTCTATAAGAATCTTTTTACAAGAATTATAAGAAAATTAATTAAATTAGAGTAAACATAATATTTATAGCATTAAGTTCTAAAAATATTTTAAGTTTAATTTATAATAAATTGTGAAATAAATTAAATAAAAAGAAGTATTTTATGCGCAGATGAAGATTGGGACACTCATTTTAAAGATTGTAGTGGAAGCAATCAGTCACCCATCGAAATATTCACCAGCGATGCTGTTAGAAATGTTGGATTAAATTTAAAATTCATAAATTATGATAAACCTATTAGAATGGCTTACCTTGAAAATAATGGACACACCGGTAATTGTTCGGTCAAAAATAATTTCAATTTTATATCATTATCTTACTTTTTGCATATGACTTCTCAGTCTGTATGTCCACTCGAAAAGAGAGGGATGTAAATAAAATAAGTGATCTAAGAAAGGTTTCAAATACGTATTTAAATGATAGCTAAATGTTATTTTTAACGATAGCATACTATTTCCTATTTCTAAGAACTTTTAAAAAATTCTAGAGTGTGGTGTCTTCTCGATGCAAAAATAGTTTTTTAACACTTGAACCATAATACTATAATTATTATCTAGATTTAAAATATACTTTATTACTCTAATTAATAAATATTCGTTAGGTTAGCTTTCATATTTTTATAAGTCATTGATTTTATAATAGATAATCATTAAAATGGTATCAAATCATAATAGAGAAAGTATAGATGAACAGGTCCTTTAGGTCTTTATCGAAAACCTGGACCTTAATATGTGTTTTGGCTAAGAAGTTTCTGTTAAGGACTCGGACCAGGTTCGGGTCCTTAGTGGTGGGACCCGGACTCTGGACTTTTTTTACACCCTTTTACCATAAGAATTCTTATTAATTGGTTATAAAATCAAGGAGTAACTTTAAAAACCAATCGAATTTATCTCAAATTATCTCAAGTGCATAGACTATAAGAATTATAGATTTCAAAAAATATTTTATAATTAAAATTGAGTTAAAAATTAAAACTTTACTCCTAATAAAAATATAAAAATGTCCTAAGTCTTACTTTGGTGGGATTCAGACTCTAACCTTTTAGGATCGGACTCAATTTATTAAAACCATGACCTTTAAACATTTCACGAACCTGGACTCGAACCTAAACCTCAAAGTATCCCAGTCCTGAGGTGCTAAAGGTTAACTTTTGCTCATCTATAAGAGAAAGTAATCAAATTCAAAATATCTTAAACTTATCTTTCATGCTGAATAACTCAATAAAATATTATAAATTAGAGGGAAATAGATTAAAAGTAATGAGTTTGGTTTTAATTATTAAAATAAAATGCTTATTATGCTTTTAGTTATAAAATTACAAAACTTCCAAAGTGTTATATTAAAATATTCTATTATTAAATTAAGTGCAATTGGGTATTGGAGATAGAATTAAGATAGTGGTGACTGGATCTGCGGTATTTAATCGCAAATACATCTTCGAACAGTTGCACTTTCATTGGGGAAATAAAAACTCTGAGGGCTCTGAACATATTCTTGATGGAAAACCATTTCCAATGGAAGTACATTTAGTTCATTATAGAGAAAAGTATGGATCATTTGACAAAGCAGTGGACAAACCTGATGGACTTATGGTTTTGGGTAGTTTTTACCAAGTAATTTATTAAAATTAATTCAAATTTGACAGAAATTATATAATAATAATTTTAAACTAGATTTCTCAACAAAATAATAATAATTTGGATTATATTATAAATTTAGTGAAAAAAGTTCCAAAATACAAGGACAAAGCTGTTCTAATGAAAAGTTTTACTCTTAAGTCCTTACTTCCAACAAAACTTAAACCTTTTTTTCGGTATAAAGGATCGCTTACAACACCGCCCTGTTATCAAAGTGTTCTTTGGTAAGTTTTATAGAAAATTTAATAATTAAGAAAAATATTAATATCATTTACTCTAAATTTTTATTAATTTTAAGGATTATTTTTAAGAAACCAGTAAGTGTTGGATCGAAACAGGTTTGTAGCTCTTATATCATAATAAAATAGATAATTGATTGTAATTATCAAACTTAGGAACAAGTATTTCGCAAATGTAGAGGAGAAGAAAAAAATGCGAAAGGTTTGCCCAAATTGCTAAATAATAATAATCGAAAATGTCAACCAATTAATGGACGGGAAATTTTTATTTCGTCGGATTGAATTGATTTTAAATTTTAGATTTTTAATGTTTTAAATTTATACAATTAATAAAAATCCTTAAAATTTACATAAAAATTATAAAATATATTAAAAATAATTATACCGATGACGTGTTTGGTAAATAGACAAAAATTTGATTTTATTTTAAAGTCGAAAAGAATTCAATCCAATGTTTGCGCCTATTTATAGTAAAATAATGTTATAATAAAATACCAAAAATTTTAGTGAAAACGTTGCTTAACTATCATTGAAGAAAGATAAAACTGTGATCATTTTGCTGAATTTCGTACTTTTCTCACTAAAATTTTGTTTACTTATTTTTTATAAATACATTATAATTCAACCTATAATTCATGTGTTATCGCGCGGGTTATCTCATTGTTATAATTGTTTTGAATATTGTGATGTCGAAATCAATGCCATGCAGTAGAGACTGCATCAGTCGACTTTATTATATTATATTAAAGAATATTCTTGTATTTTACTGTATCACATAATAATTAGTTGTTTGATAGATAGCAGCACAACAGTGTGTGTTATTGTACAGATATTTACAATTTTGTTATTAAAATAAGTTTGTTTATCAGTATTAAAACATATTAGTTTGTGATTTGGTTGCAAATCATGCTAATAATCATTTGTTTGTTTATATTTATGTTTATATTACTGATTATATTGAAAGTAATATTTTCAAAATTTAATAACTGTGTCTGCGATAGGAATGCGATAAATACGATGATAGTTATGGGTTCTGGTGGTCATACCAGTGAAATGATGGCACTTATCAGTGAAACAGTTGACAACAACACGCAGTCATATGACATCACATTCATAGTGTCTAACGACGATAATTTAAGTGATCAAAAACTTAGAAATAAGTTTGCATTTATTGGTGACCATAATATAATTAAGATCAATAGAAGTCGTAGTGTCGGACAAAGTTATTTAAGTTCGATAATAACCACAATTATATCTTTAATTCAGTGTTTAATGATATGCTATAAGATTAGTCCGCAATTAATCATATGCAACGGTCCAGGAGTTTGTATTCCCATATGCATTGCGGCGAGAATTGCATCGAAATCTCGTGTTTGCATTGTATTTGTGGAAAGTTTTTGCAGAACAGAATCGCTTTCTCTGTCGGCACTAATTGTTTATTATCTGCGTTTATCCGATCATTTGATTGTTCAGTGGCCTAACTTAGCAAATAAATATAAACGTTGCAAATATATTGGTTTACTCGTATAATTATACTATTTTTAATATAGTCTAATTAATGTTATTGACATTTGAAATATTTATATGCATTGAGATAATAATTTTCTATGAATAAATAAATCACATGAATTGTTTAGAATTAATTTTATTTAACAAAAATATTTAAACGCTTTGGTAGAGTTTTTTAACTTTAGTTAGCAATTCGTGAGAAGCGTAGTGTTCGTTATATAACTGCAATGATTTATTAGAGTAATCAAAACTTAGGTCGAAATGTCCCATTTTCTCTGCTAACAACGCTTGATTATAGTGTGGCTCATATCTTAAATAAATCAATAAAAAATTATTATTCTAAAATGATAAAAATAAAAAGTTTTTATTTATGATTACAAATGCTTTCCATTGGAAGCAGATTCTTGGAAATACGCTTTTGCTTGTTGTGTGTTAGTTGTGGTGACATTGGTCTTCATCTCGATTACCCCGAGATTGTTGTACGCTTCTGGATGATCGTTGTTCGAGACTAGAGTCAATCGAAAACATTGCACGGCGAGTTGTCGGTCACCCGAACCTAAAGCTAAATGACCGATATTGTACCAAACATCAGCCGTAATTTCGTCTGATTCCGAAAATATGAGCGCGCGTTCAAAACAAGTGATAGCCATATCGAATTGTTGCGAATAATAGCAACAAAGACCGAGATTATTGTAAATTTCTGCGTTACAAATACCCATTTGAAGAATTCTTCGGTAGTATCTCAACGAAATTTCCGGCTGATCGTTATAAAAATGATTCATTGCTATCGATGCTATCGCTTCGATATTAATCGCGTCATAATTTAAAACTTCTTTATAAAGTCTGACAGTTTCATCCATTTCATTCAATGCTTCTTGAATTCTTGCCGAATAAGTGATTAAAAATGTTTCGCCTGGATATTTGTTTAACCCTTCTCTATAAACATCGAGCGCTAAAAGCGGCTGATCGAGTCTTATGTATACTTTACCCAACCATAAGTATGCATCAACACCGACATCAATATGCTTTAGTGATGACTTAAATTGCTTTTCCGCGTCTCTAATCATTCCTATCCTAAAATAGCATCGTCCCAATTGAACCTGTTATTACAACAACATTCCAATAAATTAAGCGAATTAATAAATTGTGTCGAATCTTAAACTAGAATAGTATTACCAGTGAAATCACGCATAAATATAAGATTAAATATAAATGAGTAAATAAAGTGACAATAATAATAAACAAGAGTGGAAATTGTATATTGAAACAAAGTTGAAATCTAAAATTAGCATTGACTTGACATTTTGGAATATCGATAGGATATAAGGATATATGTATGATACGATCGAATAAATTTAGTGTACTCGAAAAAAAAACCTAACGGTAAATTCAAATGAAATAATTTTAAAATAAATAAATAAAATAGATATTTAAATTTCAATTCTTGTATTTCAAGTATTAACTTAAACATAATGTTTTAGAAGCTTAAATCGAAAACTTAGTAGAAACTAATTTTTTAACAGGCAGTAAATTCTTTAGAGTTAAATTTACTAAAATATTAATTTCGAAATTCAGTAATAATAATTAATAAAATTATTAAAACATTGCACATTTAAATAAAAAATCAAACAATACCTTCCACCACCAATCTTTAAATTGACTCGATTCAGTTGCCTTTACAGCTAAATCTAAAGCAACTCTTATATTATTTTCGTATAATAAAATATACTCAAAAAGTGGTTTTGCTAGCGTTGAAATTGAAGCATATTTATTGATATTTAATCGCGATATATTTATAAATGAATCGTCTTGTTGAGCTAACATAGAAGCAGTTCCAAGTCTCACAAAACGACCGGACGAAGATGTCATAGGTCTGGCTGTTTTCGAAGTTCTAGGCGTTGTCAGAGCATTCTCCATGGTTCCAGCTCTCGCTTGCGTTCCTGGCCTTAGAACGCCTGTTAATGGACGACCAGATTGAGTGACTGGGCGTACAGACTGACTGGTCGATGTCGGTCTTTCTGCGGACGCAGTCTTTAGTGATGTGCCTGGTCGTGCTATTTGAGCGATAGAGTTCTCATCCATTAGAGTTTCAGCAATTCCCTCCTCATCAGCCTCGAGATCATCGACATAAACTTGTTCAGTTATTGAACGCAATTTTAGACACCAGAAAGCCTTAAAAGTAGCATTAAATAGCATTGTTAGTGCGACATAAAAGGGTTATTATTATTGAACTCAGAAATTCGGTTTACATCTGAATTTACTCAAATTATAAAAAAAACGTTCGAATATCGAAATGTGGATTATTTTGATCAAAAAAATTATTTAGAAAAAAGATAGGGATACAGATTTGAAAGGGAGAAATATTATTAACGTATGGTATGGCCTTATAATTTGTGTTTCAAGTTAAATTCTTAAGATTCTGTAAGGTATTCTTTCTTCAAAGAGTGAACACTTCAGAACCATTAATAACGTACGCATGATTTAAGTACTAAAGATGGAGTTTCGAAATTTTGGAATAACCTTACATTGAATCAATATTATAGAAAAATTGAAAAATGCTAATGAAACCAAAAGATTTTTTAAATCTTTCTCAAAAACCTTTAGTCGGAACTTGCTTGGTTTTTAAATAAAATTTACATTGAATTAAATATTGAATATTTAAGAGGTTTTCTGATAGATTCAAGTTTAAAATATTGAATTCGTATCTTCAATGTAACTAAAAACGGCGGATACGTTTATAAATGTATAGTTTAATTTGATTGTAAATGCCATAGAGTTGACTTCTGAGATGACAGTAAATATTAATGGTTATAATAAAAATTCTTATTTCATAATTGTTATCCTCTTTTTACTATATTAATATTTTTCTAAATGTCATGAGACTTTATATTTTAAATTTCTCCGAAAAAGTAATTTTTGATCAAAAAAAAAAGTAAATTTATTAGCATGAAATATGATTATTTTATCGATGCATCAAATCAATAAAATTCTACAATTGAATATTTAGTATTTTTGAATTTTGATATATAACAAAATACCTGATCAAAAGGGCTTTCTCTCAATGCCTCACTGCATATATCAATACACTTTTCGAATTTTCTTCTTTTGAATAAACTAATTGCACGAAATAGTGGATCCATTGAATCTAAGCTCATAATACTGTATAATTAGCTAAAAGTAATTCCGTTTCAAACATTTTTTCGTTGTTGTGTTTCTGCAGAACTCTCTATGACAACCGGTCAATAAAAGTTATGCGAAATTAAAAATTTATATTCGATAAATAATGCAACGCATAACACATTTCCATCATTGGTTTTTATAACTTATGTTTTTTTTATTGAAAAAAACTGATCATATTATTTTGATTAAAATAAAAATAATGCTTTAAATTGTAGTTTTACTATAAGATCGCATTAATAGTTAGCTTTCAATCAGTTGTTACAGTATGTTATGTAATGTAATGTAAAGTAATGAAATGTAATGTTAATGCTAACCTAAGTTCTAGTCTTATGTTAAGGTGCATAATATGGTGCATAATATTTATCATTTAACATTAAATAATAATATATTAA
Source organism: Steganacarus magnus (assembly GCA_034698365.1). Lineage (NCBI taxonomy): Eukaryota > Metazoa > Arthropoda > Arachnida > Sarcoptiformes > Steganacaridae > Steganacarus > Steganacarus magnus. Next base: position 7,969 of record JAQIVF010000638.1, read on the forward strand.
TGTGTGTTAATATTGCCATTAAATAATGATTGTCATTTTAAATATTAATTTTTAAAATAATAATTACTTAAATGTATGTAACATTCGTAAACAATGGAATGATTGTTAGGCATAATGTGATTTAGATATATTGAGGCGAAGGCACAAACATTCAATTTGTAAAATTAAATAAAAAGAAAAAATGTATTCTACTCTAAGTTACGAAAGGGAATGTAATTATCGTTTCAGTGAAACTACCATCGAATGGGATATAGAATTTGCTTTTATTTCTCTATACAAATAATTACCCATTCAGAGTATTTAACATATATGTTAAATTTTCTTTTTAAAAGATATTAGCGGCTCAACAATTCTTGCTCCTAAGCATTCGCTTATTACATGTATAAATCTTCGCAGAAGATTCGGAAAATATGCGTTAAAACATAAATATTTTGCAGTGAAAACTGTGTGAATCACATTCAAATGTCACTATCAGACTAAATTCATTTTTTTAAATATTTATACATAATTGCTAATTCATTAGACCCACAATTTTTAATAATAAAAAGTGTGTTTATATATATATATAAATATTTAACTTAAAGTGATAATAATTTAAAAAATGGTGATAAACTGTACATATGAGTATATGAACTAAAATGTAGAAGAATATTAAATTTAGTGAATATATAAACTTATATATCAGTGAGAATATAGTGTGTTTGTGTGTGAGGAATGTCTCGATTATTTAGGCACAGGTTTTCAACAATAATAAAGTGAATATTAAACAGCCGTTTCTCTATCTTTAATAACATTCTGAAACTTCTCGAAATCTAAATAAAGAAAGCGAAAGAAAAATTAACATTATTTACATTAAAAAAGCAATAAAAAAGTATTTGAATAAATATATATATACGAAATGCGTACGTTCTAAAAAAGCGGATAAATGTTCGTCGCCAGCTTTAGCTGCTAATTGCTTAGCAGTTAATCCTTGGTGATCAGGTTTCGATAATGAAGCGCCGCACGTGGCGAGCATAGAGCATATATTGTGTCTGCGGTGAATCGCAGCCTTATGTAAAGCTGTGTGTCCGTATTCATTCTCTGTTAAATCTAAAAGACTCGATGGAGCGGCAGAAAGAAGAAATCCCACTATGTTTTCGTATCCAAAACGTGATGCGTGATGTAATGCTGACATACCTAAACATTAACAAAACGAATTACAGTTACAGTTATTATAGTTCTGTTATATAGGAAAAACAACATTCGAAAAACCACTTTCTGCCTTAGAAGAAAGCTTGATATTTAATAAATATCTTATATAAAAGCTTAAATATAACACAAAATCCAAGAAAGCACGAGAAAATCAATATTTTTATCATTTAATTATTTTTTTTGTTTAATTAGTAATTAGCAGTGTTTATAAACAGTGTGTCTATAAAAAATAAATAGGTATTGTAAAACATAATAAAACAGAAGTAGGAGTTCGTTAAATTATTAATTTTCTGAATTAATTAAGTTTTTTTTGCATAAGTTTATTCAATATTAGTAATCTAACGTTAAAAAACATTGCTTTGCGACAATCGGTGTCAATAACATTATTCTTTAAGGGAAAAGATTATTCTATAAATATGAGCTTTTAGTGTTAGTGTTTTAGAATGGTTTTGTTGATATATACAAAAATAATATTAAAGCGCGTAAATTAACTAATTTTGGATTTTATTATTCATAGTATATGACGTATGATAAGGAAAAAAATCAATATTACGGTATACTATCCATTAAACGTAAATATTTTATTTTATGAATGCATTGTTCAGTCAAAAGAGAAAAGCAATATAAACAGAAGAAAAGTTTAGAAAAATTCTAATAAAATGTTAATTCTATAGGAATAAGTTGACTCTTGAACTCGCATTTCTACAGTATTACGTACACTCATTTTATAAAAATGATATTTTCTCATTCAACATAATTATCAAGTAAATTATAAATGTCAAGCCAATTCACATGATTAGCTCTTCTACTAATTATATCAAGAAATAATTCAATTATTCATCAGTTTATTAAATTTAAATCAATTATATCATTTTTAATTAACTTCTATATCATAATTAATATTAATATATTATTAATTCGTAAATATAGAAAACATTTTCTTTCACATTTCGTTTGATTAGGAAAAAAAGACAAGTTGTATGTATCTATAGAGGCGTGCAATGCTTTGCTGAAAGCACTCATCAACAATACAATCTTTTAAGCGCTATACTAATGGCTTAGGATTAAAATTAAATTTACCAAATAATAGTTAATATTCAAACAAAGCCCTATTCATTTGTCTTATGAATTATAATGTGAATTTGAAATTAAATTTCTTTGAAAAATTTATTTTTAAAAATGCTTAAAAACAAGTTAAAATAGGATAATAAATCAAATATGAAACTTATTTTCGACTAAGGTTTAGTTTAGTATATATTATTTATAGCAGACACACAATTAATACACATATATTTATAATAATAAGCTTTGAGATGCTAAAAATAAATTTTTATAGTTCAAGCTTTAAGCTTAATGATAAAAACTCAAATAGATTTACGGTAGCATTAACTTCCCAACATTTTCTCAATAATTTTATTTTAGCTTTGTTGCTGTTTCTCTACAATTTGGTAGAACTTTAATTTTAATTAATTAATGATACAGTACGTGATAAACTTTCATTTTCTACTATTATTCGTTTGCAACATAAAATGTTGTTATAAATAAAGAATATATTCTTAAAAATTGATACTAACAATGGTTTGGTCATTAAAATGAAATAAAAACATTTTAACGATTAAGAATGCGGTTTGTGTTAATGCTTACCTCTGTCATCAATGGCTAGTAAACTGACACCTTTGTGATGCAATTGTTTGAGTAAACTCAAATCTCCGTGTTTAGCTGCTTCTAGTACTTCGTCAATCGAGAAATGATTTGGAACACTAATTGGATTACAGTTATTACTGCTACTATTATTACTATTTTGATACGAATGCGAGTGACGACGAATGGAGTTAGAATTTTCATCACCGGTTAATTCGAAACTGGAGGCCATTATTATAGTATTATCACTGATTGCGCTAACACTGCATGCCTGACTCGTAACATCATATATGTCTATTTCATCTTTGTCTTCTAAATTAGGGTTTTCGGGATCAAGAATAAATAAATCATCGGTACAAATATCGACAACGAAATGTAAATGTTCTTGAGCTCTGTCTATGCGAAAGAATCGTTCGGCCGTACAAGCTATAGATCATTAGAGGATTAGCGTTAATGAAATTTGATACATCATCGCAAGCGAACTTACAATCAACAAAACACCAGTCAAGCGATACAAACTTATTGGTGACATAAGTATTATCTGCACCGCATTGAGCAGCTGTAAAGCTTTTATCTTGAATTAATTCATTGATTTTTGTTCTCACGTGCACTAATTCCAGGTTTTGATCAATACATAGCGTTCCCATCAGTGTCGCTGTGACGGCAATAATATAAAGAAAAGTAGAGAATAGGAGGCAGTAGTGTAAAAACTAAAAACTCAAACTTAATTTTATATTCACAAAGTGGTAAAAACTAATCATTAACTTACAAACTTCTTTCAACTTGTGTTTATCATAATGATATGTTTCGTAATCTAATAAATTCAATTTTCTAACTTTTAACGTTATCTTTTCCAGTGTAGGTCTAATTTTTGTGATTAAGAAACGTTATACATCTCATTAATATTTAAATATTCACATTAAAACAATGTTACTTACATATGAATAGTTTGATTATGACTTTTAGCCTTAGCAACAAGGTTTGCTTGATTTCTCAGCTGTAAATTGATAAGAGATGGCAACAAACGACACGGCTCTCCATCCACTTGCATAGGAATAGTACGTGTTGTTATGATCTTTGCACTTTTACATTGAGCGATACATGTGCCATGTCCTCCCGCCTGCAGGAGTGGCTGAAGTGAGAAAAAGTGGGAAAAAGTGATAACACCAACAAGAGTAGAGTGTAACACAGATGTGATCATTCAGATATAATTATTGTGCCAAAATACAAAACAAAAAAAGCAAAATATCTCATACCAACTGATATGTAGTGAGACCAATAACTTCAATTAACCCGTCATCAGTGCGAGGTGTTTCATAAGAAGGCGAGTTTGTACCCCAGGGACGAGTACCACCACCATAACTATAGTGTAAACGTGTAAAACATACTGCATTTTAACATAACCTAACTTTAACTTATAATAGAGTTGCATCGAAATTGAAAGCAAACAAACATTTGTTAAGCTTATTTACTACTAATCTTGTTTTTCAATTTTATTTACTATAAGTTCAACTCTAAATATAATAGCGCAGACAAATAAAAGAGCTAAAAATAGAAAAAAGACTTAATTCAAACCTCGGTATATTTAAGAATAACACAGAATGCACTTTAAGATCCTTCAAGCGCGAAGTTAAATCAACGCCATCACATTCAAGAGTGATATAATTGCATAAATCTTTCCATTTGCGTTGCAACAAATCCTTGCCTCCTGCCTGACCGTAAAACATCCTATTTCTCAATCTGGAATTAAATCTTTCCGGATGCGCTTCTCTGGCTTCGTGAAACTCTAACGCGATGTGCGCATCAACACCGATTGAAAAGTAATTGTTCACTACATTTAAAGGCAGCACTTCTTTAGCTCCTTCGTCGTCCTTAATTGCACTTTGTTCACTTGGGGATATATTTACATTTCTTTCCACTCTAAGATCCCATCTGTCCAGTTGTACAACTTCACCATCTTTTATGTTAAGCAAAATCTTAGATACGGGTTCGTCAGTATAGCTTCCACCCCAACCTAAAGCACGTGCCAAGTCATTGCCAGTGCCGAGTGGTAATACAGCAACGGGTGGAGGTGGAGATATTGCGATCTCATCTATTACTGAAAGAACCCATCCAGCAGTTCCATCGCCACCACACGCTAATATTTTCAAATTGTTCACTTTCTTATACAATTCTAATCCCAATTTGGGACCGCCTTGTGATAAATCAAACACTTGCCTAGGATTTAATAACCATTGAAACTTTTGCATTAACTTCGAACCTTGATTTCCCCCACTTTTGGGATTAATAAACACAAGTAATGGCTTTGAAGATAGAGAAGGAATTGGTTTTATAGTGAAACTACGATGCTGTGAACTTAATTCCTTAGTAGGCGGTGGAGATGATCCATGAAGTGCATGCAACTGATGGTGATGTAAATGGTTATCAATTGTGGCAACTGTTGTCGATAAGTCATCCTTTTTGGTTCTTTTCTTAGATGACGCCCTTTTACTTTTAGGTGAGCGTCGAATTGAAGATTTGAATGAACCCTAAATAATTGATTTTATGTTGGTTTTAAATAATTCGAAACTAAGTTACTATAATATAATTAGATTACCCTTCGAGGTAGTTTCACGATCCAAGATGGCGGTACTATTAGATCAGCGTGTATCCCTAACGGGCAAAATTCCCCTATTCTTTGCATATTGAAACAATTTTCTTTATTATGAAAGGCAAATTTACACCACGAACAACTAATGGCTACTATTTCCTATAATATCAGATAAAAAAGTAGTTAACCTAATTATATGAAACGCCACAAAAAAAACATTTTACTTTATTTCCAAACGAGAGTTTTGACTGAAAAGACTTTCCACACTGTTTGCATCTACCCTTTTGATGACGTCTATGCACCCAATGATGATGGATCACAGTTTGCTGCAAACCATAGCATATTTAATAAACATGATATCATATTTTAACAAATGTGGCACAACTCAAGTTATTCTATTCTTAACTTACTTCTCTATATTGTCGAACTCCGACGTCTTTGAATGTAGGTTTACAGTGAAATTTTATTTTATCGATGAGAATACTTATGCATCCCGTATGAGCTGTTATCCTACACGCGGGACAACACAGACGCGGTCCTTGTTTCTACATTTTAGTAATAATTATTCAATTTAGGTATATTTTACTAATTAAACTAATTTAAAATACAATACTATGTATACTAAAAAGACTAATAAAAAGTTGACTCGAATTTGTTAACATTTAGTTTAGATATTAACTAACAAAATGTCTAGATGTAACAAAACGTAACGTAAGAAAACTTGTAATCACTTACAGAGCAGTCATTGTCTCCGACGTAACATATATCTCCAGAAGCATTAGTAGAAACCCATAAGTGGTCGCCATTGATAGCAGATTCCTAAAGCGTTATAAACAATCATTAGTTGATTTATTGAGTTAATTAATAATGAGTTATCAATGAAATATGATGAGCACACATAGTATGGCATGACATGACATACAACACATGAGACATGAGACATACCCCCCAATCCGGTGCACTTCGAAGTGTTCTCGTCTGTCCATTCTCTGTCGATATTTTGATCTCTCCCTGAATCGACTTCCTGTTCATTATACATACTTTGCGTCAATTTTTATGTTAATTTAAGAAATAAAGCTAAAACATTATTAATTATTATTTATTTTTCGGTGCGTGTATCATGAGATAAGTTTAAATGGAGTTTTCACTTATAAAAACATAAATAAACAAAAGTGAAACATACATACAAAACTTTGCAATAGAAGTGGCATTAAAGGGGAGACCATTAGTGAGTGAAAACTTTTCCATATTGTTTTGTATAACAGAACTAACACTTTTAAATCTACACAATTTCTCAACATTTATAATTATAGGCTTACGTAGTAATGTGTAAAGTAAAGTATTGAGTATCACTAGTATTTTAGTTTTATATGTAATTTAAGATCAAATTAGGCAATAGAAGTATTTCATATACCCTTAGTTCTGTCAATGTATTTTTTAGCGCAATATATTCACAATTTTCACAAAAGTTGTTAATTTGAAAAGGATTAAGGGATAAAAAAGTATTTTATTTTTGAACAAATGGAAAATATATATCGAACTTTAAATAACTAGCTTTTCTATTTAAGAACCTAAACTATTGATAAAATTAAGTGTTATAAGATACTGTGAACCTCATTGAAATTGAAATAACAGAGAATTTTTAACAGTTATCTACTTTGCCCGTAGAATAATCACGAATCAAGTAAATAATGAAATGATTTAAATCTCCCTCATAAATCTACAAAAAAAACAGATACGATTATTTTTATTAGAAATTTTATTATATTATTCTTTTCTCTTAGTTATTCTCCGAGTTATTATTATTATTTGAGAATATCAGAGTTGAAATTTTTTTACTTATTCTAACAAATATTTGAAGATAGATATTTCCAAAAACTTTTCTAAATACAGAAAAATTAATTATTTAGAAATGCTTTAGTTTTTAACCACATTTTCATTTAATTTTTAGTGATATTCTTCAATATAAATCAATATTTACTTTCTGTGTCATACAAAAATGCTTTTTGTTCGTAAAATATTCATAAACTAAAGAAATACAAGATCAGTATGCCATGAGATCGCAAAGTTACAAAATGAAATATAATGCTGTTTCATCTTTGTTTTATTTTCACTTAAACTTTACTTTTTCATTTTACAGTTTTTAAGTTTTTTTCATTAACACGAAACTAAAATTGATTTTCAATTTTTTCGAAGTGATAAAATTACTTTCAAATTTCATAAAATTGATAACCCAATACAAAAAATGACTATAAAATAGCGAATTTTAAACTTAAGCAGCAACAATACAGTACAGAGTTGGAGTCTTGAAAATACCTTGAGGTGAATCCTCAGAGTTTCAGTGCACATGACAAATTGAAATAATAAGTAGTTTTTATCTATAGTTAGCTACTCAAAAATTTAATATACTATATATTACAACACCCCTCTAGCAATGAATTTAGTTATGTTAACAAAAGTTTAAAATATCATGAACTCAAAGATATAACAAAAAATAAAAACGAAAGTTCAACGAGAAATTCTTATAGAAATCAAAGTTTCGCTTTAGTATTAACTTTTCTAACAAATGCCACAATTTTAACTTCGAAAGATAAGATCATATCCCTAAGTATTTGTTTTAAAGTTAAGTATTTTATTCATGATAATTATCATTATGAGAATTCTGTTTAAGAATGCGTTTACTTTCGAATCGATTGCAGACGAATATGTTTACTCATTGTTAAATTTAAAGTTCAACTTAATTATATATCTAAACCGAAATTATGATCAAATTTATAATTACTTGAACATTCATTATAGTTTGAAGTTTAACGAAAAATTCACTTTCCTATTCTAATTTAATTTGCTTTTAGTAAAACTTGCGACACGAAGCACGAGAGGTATATGTATTATTAAAGCACACTATTACTACCCATATGTTGCTTTAGTACTTCAATTTTGTATTCAAATATTCAAAAGTTTTTGGCTGTACTATAAAACAATACAATTATATCTAAGGGTACAAAATAGAAAGTAAACTCGAAACAAAATGATAAGTGTATTCACAAGAGAATAACATTACAAAAAGTATTGTGAGTTTGATGGCTGTCTGAATAAGGATCTACAGAATGAAAAATAAGACATTAATAGAAACCTGCGGTAAAAATTTTCGAGTTTTCTATTTCTAACTATTTTCTCAATGTTTATTTCTGATAGCTTATTGAATTTTCGAATTGAATAGATTGAATAGTTTTAGGAATTGAAAAGATGTGATAACATTGTAATGGTCAAAACGTAAAGAATGGCTTTATAATAATAGAGATTGGTTTTTAAATCAATACGGAGTTTTTATTGAAAAATATTTACCGTTATTGAAATTTTACACTTTCATATGGATTTATACAGTTAGAAAATTTTTTACAATAACTTAATGTACGATCTACTTTAAAATTACAAAGAATGTTTGGAAATAACGTTATTATCATTATTATGAGATGAATGCAATGCTTCATTAACTAAATTTAAATGCAGTACAACATAGAAATTCGAATTATGTTTAGAAAATCAAAACAAGAATATTCCAATTTTTGGGAAATTCAAAAATATTTTTACATTCGATGAATATTCTTAGCGAAAAAATTGTTTCACAACTGGACTTAAATTGAATTTAAATTAATATTTTTAAATAATTTCTTTAAGAAAATCAAAAAATTTCAAAAAATATTTCAATAGACATATATTAATTGTTTTAACAAATAATTATTGTTGAATCAGCCCAAATGTAATATTTATGATCAACTATAGTGTGTAGAGTACAATGAGAACAACATGTGCCACAACTCACCACAAAATTAAATAACCAATTATGAAATGATCATTTCTGGTTTTGCTATACATCGAGCAAGACTTTATAGTTAAGTTATTCATAAGTTTGAAACTACATTTTATAAAACAATGCTGTATAAGTAAATATTTAAATAGGAATCGAAATGTATTTGACTTAAAAGTTATTTTGAAAATCGAAATCGAAATGCAATTTAAATAATATGATTTAAAATATTGAAATAAAAATGCAATTGAAATTACAAACAGCAGTGAAAACAACACTACTATACAATAGAATGCTAAGTGATTTATTTATATTGAATTGTCTCGGATTTTGGTGCTATAGATTGCAAATTAGTTTAGCATATTTAGGAAGATTTGATTTGAAGTACTCTAGAGTATAGTATAGGATAGTAGAACTAAAGCATATAAGTTCACACTCTATCCAAAGGCTAAGCGTAATTTACAGAAACTTTTAAGAAAACAGTTAAAATTAATTAAACTCTCTAACGACGACGAATGCTGATTTAGGTCTTACAGAGTTCTATATTATAACAACAAATAATAATGGAAATAAGCTAAAGTTCAAAGTGAGCTTACGCTGTGAGCTGTACGAAATATTTTGTTTATAAAAAGCTCAGATTTAACAAGAAAAATCAGATTTATCTTATATTTAATTAATAAAATTCCAAATCATTAAATCTTTTTATTTTGTAATTCAGATATTAAAACATTAAACTATGTTTTAAAATGTGTAGGTTAAAACAGAGGTTCTCAAATTATGGATCACGACACAAAAGGGGTCTATTGAAAAAATTTTGGGTCTGGTGTTTGGACATAAAATACATCAGTTTAGATGTTGGTTCAACATTAAATTTAAGAAATATTCTAGCATTTAACTAAGATTATCGATTATTTTAAATACATATGTAGATCAATACTTTAACATTAAGATCGTTTTAGTTGGAACTTTCTTTAAATAAATTCTTAATTTATTAAAAAAAATTTCTGTAAATTTTTACAAAATAATTTTTTGAAGTTAGGTTCGCGAAATTTTTCTAAAGAAATTTGGTCGCAATACAAAAATGTTTGTGAACCACTGAATTATAACATTCTATTTTATTTTCAACGTAATTATGAAATATTTAATAACAATTTGTTTAAACAACTTTTAAATCGAACTTTTAATTTTTAAAATAAACTCAAAGCTCATCCTATTTCTACAGTATTACGAATTTAATGTCTAGTGTAGTGTAATGGTTAGTGATGTTAGGTTAGGCAAGCTTAAACCCAAACCCAGCAAAATCAAGCTTATTACCATCATTAATTAAATCAGATATATGGTCAGAGTTTAAAAATGTTAACTACTTTTATGAATAATCAAAGAAGAATTACATTAGAATTCATTATAATGAAAATGATATAACTTATTGCAAAGTTATGATTGAAAGTAAAATGTGTGCATAAATCATTTTGCTAATAGAGGTGACGTTATAAGTTGGTCCTTCCATACTAAAAAGAAATAAGTATTCGATCATGTTTTATGTTTTCTTTTATAGTATAGTTATATGATTTAGTATAATGTTATTTTTTGTAAAGTTTACCATAATGTACTATAGAATACTGCGTTTTTTATATATCTTTAGTAAAATGAATTGAGTATAAGAGTTGTTTTCATAAGGAGAGGTAATAAAAATTTATAATAACATATGAAAAGTTTTTGCTCACGAACTAAATTCATAGAATTATCTAATAATAAATAATAAAAGACTAAATAATAATAGATACCAAGTAGTAGTTATGCAATTTAATGCATTCTAATTGTGTATTAGAAAAGATATTCGGAATGCAAAAAACAGCATAAAAGGGCGTTTTGTTATTCTGATAGATTTAAATGGTATACACAAACAAATATAGCATTTATGTAAGCATAGCTACAAATCATTTATTTTTCATTTGATTCACTATTTTACTCATCAGACTAAAAGCTCATTGTTATGTAATGTGAGACATCATCATAAAACTTTCAGAAGTAGATTTTTAACTCAATTCATTACTACTATGTTGCAATATTTTGTCATACAATACGCTATATTCTCCATATTCTGCGTGGAAAATAATAAAATTTTGAAAAATAAATGAATCTGATAGTATTCTACTAGATTTTTTTTTTATTACGGCAAACGTTTTCTAAATTTAGAATCAAGATTTATTCCTTCCATCAAAATAAGGATATCTTTAATTTTACATTTAAATCAGAATTTTAAGCGTATATTTTTTATATTTAAATAACTTCAAAATTTAATAATAGCCAATGAATAGTACACAGCGTAGTGAAGTGAACTTAAAATATATTTTCATATAAATTACATTTGTTAACTCCATTAAAAACGATACATATCGTTAAAATACAGTTTTATTACACATTTTTATATCTGTGTAAATAAGGATTACTTAATACAATATTTTTTTAAGAAATATATTTTGTCTGTTAATTATAAT
>JAQIVF010000639.1:0-19686 GCA_034698365.1 Steganacarus magnus
CACGCTTGGCAAAAAATCTACGCTCAGCGCTCGCGCTCGGCACCGAACGCCATCCGCTCGAGCGTTGTGCATCACTGCTCATATCTTAATTGAGTATTATTATGTTAATCATACAACAAGTTTCATTTCATAGAACATAAAAAATACATTTTCATAGAACTTAGATTAACTTTCGTACCCTAATTTAAATTAAATTTGAGTTAAATTGTTTTAACCTTACAATAACATTTGGGAACTTTGCCTTATTTTATCTTAATCTCGTCATTTATCAATTATAGATTTAATTTTAATCTCTAAACACGTTATTGTTTATTGAAGGATCTGCAACATTACACAAGTGGTTGGATTGATTGGAATTTGGCACTCGATGACAGAGGTGGTCCTAATTGGGCTGACAATTACGTGGACGCGCCAATCATTATAAACAAAACTGGAAATGAGTACTACAAGCAACCGATGTTCTACGCTTTGGCACATTTCTCTAAATTTCTACCACCAAACTCGCAGAGAATTAATTCTACTGACGAGGGAACTAAAATGTTGGAAACAGTTGTATTTGAAAATTCAGAAAACGCCACAATTCTCATAGTACTCAATAGAGTAAATGATACAATACCGCTAACCATTATTGATCCTGATTTAATAAACGCTTCAACTTTAAAGACAACAGTTCCGCCGCATTCTATTCAATCATATGTGTGGTATTATTAACGTTTTACTAATTATATATTGATTAGAAATTTAATTAAACCAAATAAAACGTTTTAAACAATTTATAATTTCAATAAATAAATTTAGCATTAACTCGCAATGTTTATTTAAATACATTGGTAAAAATGTTTAGATTTGAGGGGTTTGGTGTACTGGTTATGGTGGAGAATAGATTTGAAGCCTATAAAGGGTATTACAAACAATTTTAATAATTTATTAGAATAAAACAAGTGACCGGTAAATGCTAGTAACACTTAATTACAATTTAGATATTAGTTTTAAATTTATTTCTTATCTAAAATTTAAATATTTTTTAGTGAAATTACCCTCAAAGCACTTTTTTCCATAATTAAAATTAATTGTCGACGAAATTTCACAACTATTAAATCACAATCACAATCTATCACAATCACAATCACTACGGCAGTCATCGACTGAATTTCCTCAGAGTAAACCTGACAGACAACTTAAGTGAAAAGTAACTAAATAAATATTGCGCAAAATTTGAAATTAGTTTTTAACTTTTAATGTACTGTAAAAATCTCTATAAATTTCTGGTATAAGTTTAACATCTTTTAAAACACATTTAAGTTTTTCTTGAGTGAGACCAACAGCTTTTTCTTGTTTGCAATTTTCATTTAATGTGAAAACATAATTAGATATATTTGTTGATAATAGTTTTATCGCGCTTTATTTTAAAATGTTATTGCGCTAAAACTAGTGAAAAGTAGGAAAACCAGTTTTTACTCTGTTTTTTCATATAGCTTTGAGGAAATTCAGTCTATAACTATTTACTTAATAAATATCGCTATCAATCAATTATGAAATAATATTTGTCAAAAAAATATTATTTTCACTGTTTATTACTTTTTCTTTTCTTTAAATAGTTTTATTTTATTCACTATTTAGTATAAATTCACTTATAATATTATTTAAAACTAATTATCAATCAATTTTGAATTATAATTAACATTAGTTGTCATTACAGAACTCACACATTGTTATATATAGACGTAATTATGCGCCAAAACTTTTTAGTATTGCATCTCTATTATGCAATAATTAATTTGAGACTTAAAAAAAGTGAGACTAAAAAACATCGCTTATAATAAAACAGTTGTGTAAATTTAAAAAGAAAAATGCAGTTGGATTGCTAATGCAAAAAATATTCAATGAAATCATAAAACACTTGTAATTTGTAATATAAAGAATTTTTTACTACTAAACTGTTAATAAAACTGCAATTTTGTTTACATTGGATTATTATTTGATAGTGAGTGTCAAGTATTTAAATTATAAAGGGTTAAACGTGATAAATATTATCGAAAAATTCAAATTTATTGAAATTAGCTTTTCGTTATATTAAGTTTCGTGATATAACATAAACTGGTAAGTTTAACATTGATATCGAAATACAATTTGAAACATTTAAGATTAAAAATATTCATTTAGCAACCATATGTCTGAAAAGCAATGTTACTTGAAACCATGCGATAAGTAAAAAACAAGAAAACAATGATTAAATGGCAAGGAATTTCATAACAATAAATAAAGTGACAAATTTCCTCTGAAGCGCAAATGACAATTTCATAAAACATTTCGTTTTTATCAATCGCTACCTTAGAAACTGTTATAGTCTTATCTTATAAAAAGCACTTTACCGATCAGTACAATATACAGTATTATATATATTTTTCGATAATAAATAAAGTTAAAACCAAAATAACTGCATATAATAAAAACAGAAATTTATAAGCTATACGCGATTCCTGATAACGGCTATCAGAAACGCATAACAACTATTCAACTATTACTTTGCTGATTTGCAATTTGCAACGGAAATATTGTTAAATTTTTAAGGAGTAGTCTCTTATGGATATTTAAAGCAGACTATTTCACCACATTATTCACTGGTTTCTTTAAAAGCAAATTAAGTATAAATTTGAGTTCTCAATCGGTTCGTTGAGAATAAATACTAAACCGGATCTATAGCTTTTTAAAATGAGTGCTTTCTTAAGTGTACCATATTTTCTACTGTTAGTATTGATTACGCATTATGTTTCGGGCGAAAATATCACTCCGTGTCCCGAAAGGTGTACGTGCACTAAGATGTCTGAAACGAGGGACGAGACACGCGTGGACTGTACGCGCGAAAAGCTAAAAGTTGTACCGCCGGCCTCCACCTGGCCATCAGACACTTATTTATTGGATCTAAGTATGAATGACATCGAGAGGATTGACGTAATGGAAAGTAATACTGATCTCGAATTTATATCGCTGGCCACCAATGATATCGATATGATAGAGCCGTCAGCTTTTGAACATTTGCCGAATTTGCTTGGAATCGACTTGAGTCACAATCAGTTGCAAGCGATTCCAGTAAATCTGTTTGATTTCCAGCCAAACTTGCAATCACTTAACCTAAGCTACAATAAGATACAAACGTTGCCAAACGCCTTATTCTCGAAATCAACATATTTACAAGAATTACGATTAAGTCATAATCCGTTAAGACTTCTGAATGAAGAGCTATTCTATCATTTAAGTATGTTAAAAATGTTGGACTTGTCAGGCATCGACGCATTCGCTCTGAAGGATGGCTTATTCCATACACTCAACGAGTTAATAGAACTTGATTTATCGGAAAACGAGTTTATGATGGTTCCGACGCGAGCGCTCAGAAGTGCCCGCAAATTAGAGATACTGAAACTAAGCGATAACCCTATAAAATTTATTGACGAACACTCGTTCGTGAAGATGAGTACTTTGCGCGAACTTTACTTGGATAATATGAAAGACTTGATGGAAATTAAAGAGAAATCGTTCTCCTATTTAGTTAATGCGAAAAAGATTTCCATATCAAACAATCCTCATCTCTCCTATTTAGACAAATACGCATTCACTGCAATGTACAATCGAAGCTGGCTTGCGCTGCAAGAAATTAATTTGAGCGCTAATAGACTGTCTTCGTTGCCAGAGTCGACGTTGCCCTGGTGTTAGTAACGAAAATTAATTAACTTAATTAAAATGGTTTCATTTGCTTAATTAATATTATCATAGGTAACATTACGACTATTGATTTACGAGAGAATCCGTGGATGTGTGACTGCAACCTTCAATGGATCAAACATTGCCACTTAAGGCCAGAACTCGGCGTTGGAATCATGTAAGGAAAAACTTTTTTCTAATCTAAATCTGCATATATTAAACGTATTATTAGAGCTAATTAAAGTTAACGACACCGTTATTTTCTACACCGTTATCCATACTTACGGCCATCTAAATCGAAATGCATTCTCTATTTACGGTTTTAGTAAAAATAATTAAAATAAATTATCTAAGAATAATTTAAATCACTTGTTTTGAGAATTAATTAATTCGTATAAACGCTACTGCGTGCGAGATAGCGATTATACTAGTAAATCGTAAAAGTTAAAGGTCCAAACTTGATAGTAGCTTAACAGACATAGTTACATAAAGGGGAGAGCTTGCCTAGGGTTTACCCTCCTCTAGAATATTGGGAAAACTCACGAAAAATCGAGAAATTGAAAAATTATCGTTTAAATCCGATGAGTTTCTGAGACCCCTATAAATTTTGTCCAAAATGAGAAAAAAATTATCGCTTAAATCCGGTGAGATTTAACCCCCCCCCCCCCCACTAGAATTTTGTGAATCTAGAGAACTGACTCACCCTTGAAGCATGTAGCTGTGTAACTATGCTAACAACTTGACTCGAGCCCGAAGAGTTTGAACTTTAAGATTTATTATACATTTTATGAATATTATTGACATGGCTTCATGTTATAAAGTCTCGAAATTTCTATAAAAAATTTTCCTTCAAAATTTTAAAAAACCCACACAACTTCGAGCTTATCCAAAAATTGCTTAAATCCACTTTTTAGTAAATTATAAGACAGATTTAAAGGCAGTCTTAGGCTAATACTTTAACTATTTAAAAGTTTTCAAAAAGACTACGGACAGTTAACCATATTTATTTGTCTGTGGAACAGTAGCTTTAAAGAAATGCATTAATTTAAGTTCAAAACAATATTTGCATATTTACACTATTAAAACTAAAAGTTTTGGCATATGTTTTTTACTATAAAATTATTTTTGTTAGAACATGTACTTTTCTTTTCGGTGATATAGTGACTAATTGTTCCGACTTAAGCAGATGTAAATATATTTTAAAACTATAATTAACCGCATTTGCATAATTATTTGAATTTAATGAAATTTAATCTATAATATTCTCATATAAACCTCCTATTTCTCTTTACATTATAAAATAAATATCTATTTATGATAATAGTAAGTAATTAAATGAGTTTTAGTCGAATTCGAGTTATTGTAAACTAAAGCAGTGGTTCTCAAACTTTTTTGGATCACTCGAAACCCAATTTCTTAATAAAAAAAATTTCGCGACCCAACATTAAAATATTATATCTTAAAAATATCAGTTGTTTTTTTAGAGAATATTCTAACTTAAAACGATTTCTACCATAAAGCTCTTAATCAGCAAATGTATATGAAATAATCTTAAGTCTTATCTAATTGCTATAAATTTTTTAAATTTTTATTGGCGACCCATCATTAATGTAAATTCTGGACTAACCTGAGACCCAAAAAGTTTTTATCGACCTATTTTGGGTCGCGACCCATAGTTTGAGAACCTCTAAACTAAAGGACAGAGGAACACAAATTCCAGTTGATTTTTCTTTATAAAGTGAAATATAAATCTCTTTCTGATTATTTCTTATTACTTTGTTTATAAAAGTTTTTATCTACAAAAAATTGTCTCAATAATAGCTGTCAGTTAAAATTTATGATGCTTTTTACGTTTTAAACGTAAGCGTTAAAGTATTGAAAATGTCAATTAAACGTTAACTGTTAATAATTTGCTTTTAACGCTTCATAGATGCTCTCATCCGAGCAGACTTCGAGGCCACGACATCAGCACAATAGATCACGAAGACTTAATATGCGAACACAGCGAAATTTATCGCGAGGTTAAAATGATGCGCTTATTCGTAATTGTTTTCGCGTCATTAGTGCTATTTTCAATCGGCCTCCTATTTGTGCTTTTCATTAAACGAGATCAAGTACTGAAATGGTGCTCAGATAAAAGACGCGGCACTGGTGCCATATATTATGTGAAAGCGCACACTAATCCCATTGATCCCGATATCTAGAAGGCTTATTGAGCCTAATATTTATAACTCGCAATTTTAAATAAGTCTCTAACGTTACAAAAGTGTTTTATTACTTTTAATACAAATAAAAATTTTCAGTTTTTTTTAATAACTAAACACTTATATAATTCTAAGATATGAGAGTTGAAGATACTAACAATTAGTCGTCAAATAGATATTATTGGCTTATTTTAAAATATAAGACTAAATGTTGTATTGAGATATACCAATATAGTTATATATTATGATATACGGTATTCAGAATACATCGAGTATTCCGTCATTTTGTAAATGGTTTATATTATTATTATATATGGTATGTTCTGTAACAATAATTTCAAATTTTTATATATGTATTGTCATTTTGGTTGTACACAAATATTATAAAACATTGTATCACTAAGTATTATCACAGATATTCTTTTTTTTCATTAATTAAATAATAAATTAAAGTTTTATTGAGTGTTAAATTTAAAGGTTCAATACAAATATAACCGAAAGCTGAGATTAATGCGCTCATTAAAAAAGCAAACAATTTTAAAACGTAAAGAAAATCGTTAAAATTAATTCTTTAACGACGACCACCGCGACCACGATTGCCACGATTATAGTTGCGATCTCTTTGATTATAATACGTGGCGTCCGAATAGTATTGCTGCTGATAATTATCGCCGACATTGGTGTTGCCGTAATTGTCGCTATAGTTATGGCCACCGCGTCTATCATTTGGCTGATAATCCATTTGATACGGCGATGAAAATTGTTGCTGACCTCTATAGTGTTCCTGTTGTTGGTATGAATGTTGTCCCGAAGTGTACCGTTGCTGACCAGAAGAATAATTATCACCAAATCTTTGCTGTCCGCTCTGATGACTGTCACCATATCTCTGATGCCCAGTTTGATGATAATTATCATTATATCGTTGCTGTTGTCCTCCGCTCTGATAACTTTGTTGTCCGCTTTGGTAATTATCGTACGACTGGTCACGAGAGCTTCCTTTCGATCCGGAAAAATATCCGCTATCTTGAGATTGACTCGAGGTATTTCTACTATCGTAACCACTATTTTGAGCCCAACCCGCGCCCTGAACTCTTTGCTGTTGATTTGAGCTAACATTGCCAGCTCCTCTTCCAGCGCCAGAAAAATTACCTCTACCTCCACGACCGCGTTGTGGATTGTCTCTCTGCTGCTGCTGTTGAGTGAAACTTTCTTTGGGAGGTGGAGGCTGTTCGTCAGGTCGACCGCCGCGATCGGGTACTGTTCCGATAAGAAACTTATGCAGATCCTGCTGCACCAGTTGTTGAACTCCTTTATTGGCCATTCCAGTGGTTTGCGGAAGTTTGACGATACAGGGAACGTGTGAAATGCTTATGCGACTATTAAGTAATAAATCACAATCTGATTCGCGCGCAACCAATGCATCACAAATCGACACATTCGGTTCGGCACTCAAATTGTTTCGGTCAGTGCTGTACACGTTGTCCAACTTTTTCGCGAGTTCAGTATTTTCGGTATTTTCCGATTTCGTCTTACCATCAGACTTCGATGACTTCCACTTAAATGAGTTAACACTGCAGTCACACCTCGTGAGCAACATTTGTCGCCGAAGCTTGTAGTCATTATAAAATTGATTATTAATTTGTAGCAAAGTTTTCCACTGATTTGGCGATAAAGTGAGTGCATTGGGAAGCAATAGACTGTCCTCAACCAACAAATTGGTTTTCTGCAAACGTTCCTTTAATTTATCGTTTAACTTCTTAAACAATACTTGAGAGGTGACATTAGGAGGCGGTTTACCCATTTCGAGACTGATTAACACCGATTTCAGATCTTTGCCGGTTTCGCTCTCATTCGTCGTTATACTCATCGAACCGTTAGTGGCATCGTTGGTGTCGTTCGTTGCGTTCATTCGTGACGCTAACAGTTCGCCGCACAGATAGTTAATTATTGACAAATTGTTTTTCAGGTTCAGTTGAGATCCATATCCAGCGAATGGCGAACACATGTCTTTGAGCAACGAATTCAATTCGATCTCAAATGATTTCAAGTCATTCGGATCTGAATGTACGCAAAAAATATTAGTATAATAAATAATAAATAGTGATAAATGAATGCATACTCGTTATTGGATTCACCACGCAATCCAAGTCAGGGTTGAATTGCGTTAATTGACTGGAAAGCCAAGCAACGATCGACGAAAATGCGGACAAATCACTAATCGATGACACGTTGCCTTTAAGTGATTCCCAGTTCGGATAACGCAAGTCTTCCAGTGAGTCAATCACTTCGGTTTCCAGTGAATGTTCGGTTAACATTTTATTGAATTGTTTGTGATTCAATTATCTTATATTCAATATAAATGTACAATATATTAATATCAATCAAATTACTAATTGTTTAAACGCAAGTTGTTTTTTACATTGAATGTGAACCAAACATATAATACGTTTGCAACGAGAGATGCGTTCAATCACTCACTGAATGCGCGAATTTTTGAAACACACTGATCGCGAATAAGTAAAAATCAATTGCGTATTATGGAAGAAAACGCACTAAACTTTTTTTATATAAAAATTTAATTTAATTTTTATTGAATGAATTAATTAATCGTATAATAATTAGGCAATGAATTGAATGACTTAATGAAATGCTAATTAATGTTTAAAGGCATAGCTATCACCAGCGAATGGAATTAAATGTTTAATTTAAAACACTTTTATGGCTTTCTATAATTTTATTTTTTAACTTACATTTCTTGATGCTTAATTTTTACCAAATTTTCATTTTCTATTAATTTTTATGGATTTTAAAATTTAGCATTTATCAAAAATCAATAATTTTTTAAATAAAAATGAATATAATTTTTATATTTTCATAAAATTTCTGAATATAAAATTTCAATTTCAATTTGAATTTCAATTTGAATTTTTGAATTTTTTATACTTTTATTATATTATATTTGCGAGTAAAAATAATTATTGTTTCATAAGATAAGACGATTAACTTTTATCGCGGATTACTTTTGACATTTTCAATAACTCACTATTATTTAATAAACTAAAGCGTAAAATGTTTAAAGAGAGCAACTTTTGTAATTTATTTTGTATTAAAACTAGTGTAAAACTATTAACTGTTTTAGAATTTACATTTCTCTTAATAAATTCATCATTTTGGTAAGAAAAATAAGACAAATCGTTATAATATTATTTTAACAAATTTTAAAATAAAAATCTTATTAAAAAAGAGACTCTCATAATATTAATGTTTGTTACACTGTTTTCACTCACGTTTTTATCATTTATTTTATTACATTTTCGGAGTTCTTAAATAAATTTTTTTGAATCAGTTATGAGGTATTCGACATAAAAAATTATGGCGCAAAATCGGATGGGGTTACGAAAAATACCGATGCAATACGCGATGCTATCGTTAACGCAAGCAAAAATGGTGGTGGAATTATATACTTTCCCAGTGGACACTACTTAACAGGACCTATTCATTTGACCAGCAATATTATTCTTCAGTTCGATAATGGATCGATTATAGAGTTTAGCTCAGATTTTGATGATTATTTACCAATGGTTAGGTCTCGTTGGGCCGGTATTGAAATTATTAATTTTTCACCATTAATATACTGTTCGGGTAATTGCGAAAATATAGTAATACGTGGCAATAACTCGACATTAGTCGGAAATGGGAAAAAGTGGTGGGATTTTGTTTATGAATTGGGAGCTAAATCTAAAGAAACGGGAATATGGCCGACACACTCGAAATGGCAGCGAGAATTTTTGTCCCTAAATGCTAACTTTACTGAACTGCCTGATGAACCGAATTGGCTTAATGTAAGCTTTCTTAGACCTCCTTTTATACAATTAATGGATTGCAATGATGTAGTTATAGAGGGTATAACACTCCGTGATTCACCATTTTGGACAATTAATCCCGTTTATTGCAATAACGTTACGATCAAAAATGTGAATATAAAAAATCCAAATCCTTCGCCAAACACTGATGGCATTGACGTGGATTCGTCTACAAATGTTCTTATCTTAAACAATACTATTAGTGTGAACGACGACTGCGTAGTAATTAAATCGGGCAAAGATAAGCAGGGAAGACGTATAGCGCGTCCATCAGTCAATGTCACCGTAACTAACTGTACGATGTTAAGAGGATTCAGTGGTGTCGCCATAGGAAGCGATATGTCTGGTGGTGTAAGAGATGTTTATGTGTCAAATTGCTTATTCAATGGCACTGATCGAGGATTATTTTTTAAATCAAATAGAGGTCGTGGAGGTGTTGTCGATAATGTTCACGTTAACGATATTACTTTAAAAAATATAAAGAGAGAAGCAATTTTGATAAACACTTATAGAGGTTATCCGTACGAGCCTTTCTCGGAGCGAACGCCAGTATTTCGAAATATTTTTATTAAAAATTATAAGGGAAACTGTAATAAAGGTGCGGTTATCGTAGGATTACCCGAAAGTCAATTGGAAAATATTAATCTGGTTAATGTTGAACTTATTGTTAAAGAGTTGGGAATCGCTATCAATGATACCCAAATTGCTAGCTTTAACAATGTAACTATTTTATCAGTAGAATGACATAACTAATATTGAGGTATATATTAAATATTTCAAGAAATTTTTTTAGATCAAAATTAAAGAATAAAATATACAAATTATAAATGGAATCATAATTTTTATTTTTTTAGCTCACTTTTTCAAAAAAGTAGAGCTTATGGATTTGACACTGTCCGTCCGTCTGTCTGTCTGTCTGTCTGTCCGTCTGTCAGTGTGTCCGCAGATCACAAGAAGTCAAAAATATATCCCGAAGATCACAAGAACTTAAAACGTAAATAATAGAAATTTGAGTTTATTAAAGAAAAAAGTGAATAAATAAATAAGTGTGAAATATGAATGAAAATTATAAAATTATTGTAAATAAGTATTAATTATGTGTGTATATAAATCACTGAATTGTTTGTCATGCTTATGATAATTATCTTTGTGTTGAGAAAATAGAATGACGTGTGATAATTCATGCAAAGCGGTTTTCAAACACTTATCCGTGTCGTTGAGTAATAAATTATTGTGTTCAACAAAACTTGAACTCATTTTAAAATGAAAAACAAAACTATTGATAATACTGTTAAGTGAGAGCGTGTACGTGACAGTGAAAGCGCGATCGTGAATGAGATAGTGTGAGTGACCGCATAAGCGAGACATGAGTACCGGGTGTGTCCACTGTTCCGTGAGTAAAGGTTCTGTCAACTTGATCACCGGTGTCTGTGTAAGCAAACCACCGATATACAGTGACTCCTGGGTATGTCTTAAGCTGGCGCTAGCAGTCGGCTAGTTGGTTTGTGCGTCCGAACGATCGGAGGCGAGCTGTGGAGGAAGGCTCCGCCAACTTGGTCACCGGTGTCTGTGTAAGCAAACCACCGATATACAGTTACTCCTGGGAATATCTTAAGCATGCGCTCGCAGTCAGCTAGTTTTTATATTGACTCGATAATTCGTTTTCCCATAAGTTCTACCTTAGTTACCAAACAGAATTTTTCTCACTCAAAACTGCGCATCGAATTTTCTATTAGTTTTAAATGCGCGCTTAAACTAATTTAAATACGTACATTTATTAACAACTTTTATATTTCTATTAACATGACGGTTACTAATATGATTCCTGATTTCATCTTCGACATGGCTACCAATTTGATGCGTTACAGTAATTAGCAAATAGAACTGTTCGAAGACATATCAGCCGATTGGCTTGAAATCTTAATAAATCGTAAAATTTGTGTGATTTTACCAATTTATTTTTTGTAAATTGTTTTTTTTTTTCATCCATTAGTCTATCTTTGTTTGGTCATAACCACTTACATCACACTATAAGATTATTTACTATTTTATGTTTAACGCAATTTAGATATGAAATTGATATTTGCAGTGATATGTTTGACAATTTAATGCTCGATTTGCCGTTCATTGGCAAAAGTATGAAGTGTTTGGGAGGATTAGTCAATGAGTATTGTTTAGCAGCTGTGGCTAAAGGCTTAAATCGAAAAATAATAAATTTGTTTGAACCGCGAAACGATATTCTAATGCCAGACACAATTTTATTCCAGAACTGCGAAGTCTATGAACCTATTAGACTCATTTGGACTTACGATAAACATTCGCAGTTTTTTCATATTCAATATTTTTCACTTTAATTTTAACATTTAATTTATTTATTGCATTTCATATTTATTCATATTTGTATCTTTCTTATTACAATAAACTTTACTTTCGTCTTTAAAGTGAGCTCTCTATGATTGTGTCGGTATTGTTTATAAATTTAATATGCTTAGAGAATTTGCGAAGAGAATTTTTTCAAAGCTCGTAATTATAAAAATGATACATGAATTAAAATTGAATTTTCTATAAAATCTGGGATAATCTTCGTACTTAATGAAAATAGTATTAAAATTATTTGCGTGCGAACAATAAATTGGAATATCTTTAGTTTTATTCTACGCATAAAGTTACTGGCCATTTAAGATAAATAAAAATCAAAATTTGAATTAATATTTTCGAACTGTAATTTATCTCTAAAGAGAAAATGTGAGATAAATAAGAACAGCAACAATTATGTATTTGGCCAGTTTTAGGGTGCGGTAAATATTCACAAATTGTAATATAATTTTCTAAACCCTAGTTTGATTAGTTTATTATTGAATGTAATATAAATCGTAAAATTGTTAAAACCATAATTTAAATTTTCAAATCAACAAAAAATTACAATAAAAATTGTTAAAAAATATTTTACGAATTTTTACATTGAAAAGTCACAGATAACATTTAATAAAGATTTAAATTTGGGAAAAGTAAAAAAAAATAAAGGAAATAATGAATTTTATTATAATTTTTTACCTCAAATATTTTACTAAATGCGTCTTAAAACGGAGTTTGCATTTGCGGTAAAATTAGCGTTATGTTCGGTTTAACAAATATTAAACCGTTCACAGCTGGTATAAACCTTTGTTTAAAAACATTTACAATGTTATGTGCGTTAAATAAATTTTATTAGTTTTGTTAGAAAACAAACAATATTTATGTATAGGTTTTGATCAGAAAGCAACACTTTATTAGGTATTGATTGCACAATTGCGACACCGAAACCGATGCGATGAATGGCACCGGTATTGACGCCAAGAAATGCAACAAAATAATTGTGCCAAACGAGTGGAAACGAAGAGTGCGTTCCGAGTATATGCGTTTGGTTCAGTTGAAGCGGTTTAAGAGGAATGATGTCGTAAAGGTATTGATATATCGATATGTATTGAAATTTATACTATAAATGATTGACTGACATTGACGTCAAATTAAAGGGCGCTTACATATCAAATCGCAATGAAATTCGAGACGCGTTCGAATCGATCGAAAAGCAAAGACAACAGTCGACAGCGATCGCGAAATTCCCGACAGACATACCACCGCATTATCCTCTTATGCGTAAATGCGAGGTTCGATGCGATAACGCGGCGCAGAAGCAAACGGTTCCGATACGTATGATGTACGCGATAACACCGATACCAACGATGTACACGTGGGCTCCGATTCAGCAGAACTTTATGGTCGAAGACGAGACTGTTTTGCACAATATTCCGTATATGGGCGACGAAGTGCTCGATCAGGACGGATCGTTCATTGAGGAACTGCTTAGGAATTATGACGGAAAAGTGCACGGAGACAGAGATAGCAGTTTTGTGACCGACGAGGTGTTCGTTGAGTTGGCCGACGCTCTTAAGGCTTCCGCTAAAACCTGTTCCACTACTGATTTGACTGAAGACGATAATAGTAATAATGGCTATAAAACTAGGGACAAGCAAATCACTTTGCGAAGCGAAAGATCGACCACTTCATCGTATAACCCAAATAAACTAAATTCCGAAATATCTCCAGATATGATATTTCACGCGATTTCTGCAGTTTTTTCGGACAAAGGTTCGCCCGAAGAGCTAAAAGAAAAGTACGACGAATTGGTAATGAAACGCGAAACCGGAGCCACACAACCACTTGAATCCACGCCAAACATCGATGGCTCTAATTCTCAAGCATTTCCTCGCGAACAGACTATGCATTCGTTTCACACGTTGTTTTGTCGCCGATGTTTCAAATACGATTGTTTTCTTCACTCGTTTCAACCGATGCGCTCGAAGCGTAAACATTGCGATCTGTTTAAAAAATCAGACAGTAAATCGTGCGGATCTCGATGTTATTTGCATATCGACTCCGTTAAGGAGAAATTAAAGGAAGAAAAGCAGAAACACGACGAAGAGAGACGCACTTCCAGAAAGCAAGCGATCGTCAACGATAGCGGCAATGAAGCGAGCAGTGAAGACAGCAATGATAGCGTCAAATCAATACCTAATAAAGGTAAACATAATGATATTTCTGTATTGTGTTGTGTTGTGTTTGGTTAGTTAAACACTATATAATATAATAATTAATAAATACTTTAGTTTCCGACGAAGACAGCTATAATGCATTATTAACTCCAAATAAAAGCAAATACAGACCATCTAAGAATTTTTCGCCACCAAATAATCACGATTACTGTTTACCTCCGCCATCACCGGATGAAACTGAAACAAATCAAAGCAGAGACGCTTCAGTGGCAAACTTAAGAATCGAAGATATGAACTCTGAATGGAATGGATCAGAACAGTCTATGTTTCGAGTTCTTATCAAAACACTATACAATAATTATTGCGCAATCGCTTCCATTCTCAAGACTAAATCGTGCGCTGAAGTGTACGTTTTTGCGCAAAAAGAATTATCCGATTGTCCACAAGAGGATAATATAATAGATAATACGCCGCCGCGAAAGAAGAAGAAAAAGCATCGCTTGTGGTCAACGCATTGTCGAAAGTTTCAATTGAAAAAGGATGGAACTAGTAATCACGTGTATAACTACACGCCATGCGATCATCCGGGACTCGCTTGCGATCAGTCGTGTCAGTGTGTTATGGCGCAAAATTTTTGCGAAAAGTATTGCAACTGTAGCTCCGATTGTGCGCAACGTTTTCCTGGCTGTCGATGCAAAGCGCAATGCAATACTAAACAATGTCCGTGTTATTTGGCTGTAAGAGAATGTGACCCAGACTTGTGTCAGCAGTGCGGTGCAGGTATTACACACTACACTCTATACTTAATACACTGTATTCTATAATTATTGTTTGTTCATTAACAGATCAGTTCGACATTAGTAACATCACATGTCGTAATGTATGCGTACAAAGAGGATTACGTAAGCACTTGCTGTTGGCTCCGTCTGATGTCGCGGGTTGGGGTATCTTTCTTGAAGGCACAGCTCAAAAGAATGAGTTCATTAGTGAGTATTGCGGAGAAATAATATCGCAGGACGAGGCCGACAGACGTGGAAAGGTTTATGACAAATATATGTGCAGTTTTCTCTTCAATCTCAATAACGGTATGTTTTACGTAGTGTTGATTCGCTTTTTTCGAAGTAAAAGAAAAAGCAAAATACAATTGAAATTATATAATATTCCAAAAGAAAAACTAAATACAATTGAAATTATATATTATACGAAAAGAAAAGTAAAATACAATCGAATTTAAAAAAAAACTTAAAGAAGAAAAAGTAAAATGAAATAAAAGGATATAAGTAAAAGTAAATTAAAACATTGAAAAAAAACATGAAAATCGAAATTAAGAAGTATAGCGAAAATATATATAGCGAAAATCAATTTTACTTTTACTTAAAGAAAAAGTAAAAGAAATGTAAAATTGATTTCTCTTTCAAGGACAGAAGTAAAATACAATCGAAATTGAAATTTTCATCAAAAGAAAAAGTAAAATACAATCGAAATTAAAAAAATAACAGAAAGAAAAAGTAAAAGAAAAGTAAAATTAAAAAGTAGAAGTAAACCAACACTAGTTTTACGTAATTTTATTGAGTTATTTTTATTTTATGTTAATCTTAATCTAATTATTCCGCGAAGACTTTGTCGTTGACGCCACAAGAAAAGGAAATAAAATCCGATTCGCGAATCATTCAGTGAATCCTAACTGTTACGCAAAGGTTATGATGGTTAACGGCGACCATAGGATCGGTATATTTGCCAAAAGACCCATACAATCGGGCGAAGAGTTATTCTTTGATTATCGATACGGACCCACAGAACAATTGAAATTTGTTGGAATCGAGAGGGAAATGGAATTGGCTTAACAATATTTGATTGAGAAAATGTTTTTAACAATATTTTAACAAACAAATATTATACAAACTATAACAAAACTTGTGGAACATATAGATACAAATCATTACAAAAAAAACTTAAATTTATTCATTATATCTTTAGTCATTAAACTCGCGCGAAATAACAATTTTTTACTTCGGAAAAGATTGTGACCCAAATAATCTTTTTTTTTTGCAGTGACATTCGTCACACAATCACTCACTAATAATGTACGACACATTGCTCTGAAATTTTTTGTTTTCATTTATAATTTATATTTACAATTAAATTTTTGATGTTATCATTTTTTAAATATTTACTCATTAATAATTCAAATTCAAACAAAAAAAACATAATCGTATGTCAATTACTGTTTTGTATGGTTAATAACTTATTTCTTAATAAAATCTTATTGTGCACCAAAAATTATTTTTCTAAAAAACACACGTTAATCTCGCTTTAATATCGTGAGATAAGAATACAATGATTATACAATTTACATTAAAATACCGATAAGTTTTTTATGTATCATTTAAGTTTGGTGGCCATAAAAATGAGTTCTGCGCCACTATTTGTTTCCACGACGGAGAGGAAAGAAAGTCTTCCATCGGTAAGTCTTTGAGTTCATCGTTCAATTTAATGTCATTAATCGATTGAAACATTTGAAACTCGTAATTGGCATCGTTATCGTTCGATTGTGTGCCGTAATTATCGCATACACTATTATTGTCACTAACAATATTATTGGTTTGGTTCATCTCTTCATTTTTGACTGCTTTTGTTTGCTGCACAACCTTTAAATAAGTAAAAATAGTATAAATTTCTTGTTAAACATTATTTAGTATCAATGGATAAATGTGTTCGAATATAGTTTCTAAACGTATGATACATTGGAAATGACATGTAGAAAAAAAAACTTTTATGATAAAAGTTTTATCATAGCTTTTATCATAGCTTTTATGCCCAAACTCTCCCAACCATGGTATTCAAGTTTGTTAACAAAATAATTATTTCTAATGAAATTTGTGTGCTAAGATTCAGTCACATAAGACTAGCGCTAAATTTTATTTAAATTACCCGAACATCAACTAAATTTATTTAAAACATCGTTTTAAACAATCTTTATTACATCACAAATGATAAATGATTACTTTGTTTAAATAAAAAGAATAAGCTATAATATGGCTCACCTTTGAGGCTCTCTTTAAGTGATACGCTTTTGTCTTCAAATATTTTGACTGAAAATTAGATTTTCTTCGTTTACTAGTTTGCTGTGACGGCAATGCTTTCGCTTTATGTAAAACATTGTGAAGAGATTCACTCGCCTTTATTACAAAATTAACCAATTCTTGACCAATTAGTGACGAAGTTTCGTCACAATTAGTGTTAATAACAGCATTAGCTTTGTTTTCCATTAGCTCTCAATGCATAGAAAATGATTTCTCACTCATTTAATATTTAATAATAAATTGAAGTCAAAGTCAACATTAAATGTCAGTTCTTTATTTTATTTTTTCATTATTACAATACGATAGACTGTTTGGTGTTAACAAATAATCGACTTAATATGAGTGTGAGTCAACAAAAGTTATTATAGTTATTATTTGCGCGATAGTGTTATCAATTTTATCTGAATAGCTCTTCCGGATATAATGGTTTGTACCTTTTGTTTATCATTATGATATCTACCATTTCAATGCAGCACTTGATTGCTGCACACGACCTATAATTTATCGTTTACTTATCATTACATTTTTTTTATTCTGTGTGTAATATAAGTTTTACAATTATTGCGTACACATGTAAGTCTCGTATCGTTTAAAGCAATTAAAGCGAAAAGATTTGCATCACTAATTCCGAGAATTAAATTACTTAATGAGTGCAAGTATTAATGTTAAATCTATACTAAGTTATAATAAAACTAAAGCAAAACGAGATTTAATTACTTTTTTTTTTAAAATTATTTCTAATTATTTTTAATATTGTGAAAAAGTAAAGTTTAATTTTAGTATAGTTTGTTCGATTTAAATTAAAGGTGCTATTGGTTTGATTTATAATGTTTAAACCATGGTTTTAACCATTAACTCAAGGTTTGGGTTGGTTTCAACTTTTTTAAGGCGGTTTGGATTGGTTTGGTTACACTATTTCAAAGAAAACCACTTACCAACCATTAAAC
Organism: Steganacarus magnus; assembly: GCA_034698365.1. NCBI lineage: Eukaryota > Metazoa > Arthropoda > Arachnida > Sarcoptiformes > Steganacaridae > Steganacarus > Steganacarus magnus. The sequence continues at coordinate 18,329 of JAQIVF010000639.1, forward strand.
CATTAACTATATTTTTAACAGATAAAAAATGAAAATTTTATTGTTACTTCGGTAAATAAAAAAATTTCAGTGGAAATCTATATTTTAATAATTATTCGCTTTATAAATCACTTATTATATTAAAATAATTATCTCATTCTCTCTCTCTCTCTCTCTCTCTCTTTCTCTCTTCTATTACAATAACTTTCAACTGTTCATCGACTCTCACCCCAAAGATATTTGCAACTCATTTCTTTCATGAAAAGTCACGTATGAATGTTTCATAATCGAATTAAATGGATTTTTTTGTGCATAATAATAGAAAAATTATGATTTGACTGACAAGAGTTGTTGTGTTTGTTTGTTCGAAAATAAAAATTTCTAAAAATACTGCGAAAAACCATTTTGCAAATTAGTATTTTTTTTCTTCGTGAAACGAATTATTTTTTTTGAAATTTAAACGACGACCACGCGTTCCTCGAAAATGAAATTGTTTTTGTTTGTTTGCACACACACACAACATGTCAACGCCGGGCACCAAAATATCTATCTATCCGTCTATCTTTTTTTTTGTACTGTAATAATTTGATTTGTATCTCGCTTTTTATGGCATCGCTTTAACAATGAGAGAAAAACTTAATTACGCAGTGAACAATGTTTTGGTGGCATTGAAATCGACTTAATAATATGTCAGAGATTTAATTAATTATTTGGGATATTAATTCTTAAAATTTTATTTTTAAAAATAAAACAAAGTAATTTTTTATTTATTTCTCTATCGCTTTAATTATTTGACAAAAGTTGACTTAAATTCAGGAATATTCAATAAAATCAGCTGTCAATTATAGCTTACTCAAGAAACGTTTTTCTATATAATTCACAGGAAAAATTCATCGGAAACAAATGATTCACTAAAACGCATTTTTTTGCATGGAAATGATGTGTGCGCTGCGCTATAATAGTCAAATAAATAAAACAATTCCTGTAATTACAAAAAAAACTCTTAATTTTTTATAACAGCAGTAATCAATTTATAACACATATCGAGAGTGAAGAGCGAAAATCTTTTTATTTATTTTTTTCTCGCAGCGTTATTATATCATCGCAGTTATGATACCTTAATAAGTGGATCACACTTGTGAATGTTAGCACACTCTCGAGATGAAACAAAGAGCGATCATCGCAGCATTCTTTTATCATTGATCGCTCACAGGTCTTGTGTAAACATTGTTAAGTTAGTCCTCTCCTCTACTTTCCCCAATCATATTGATATAATAACATGTTTTTTGCGCTTTTGTTAGTTTAGTTTCTCAATTGTATTCACATTCTCTCTCTCTCTCTCTCTCTCTCTCTCTCTCTCTCTCTCTCTCTCTCTCTCT
>JAQIVF010000640.1:0-19674 GCA_034698365.1 Steganacarus magnus
TTAATATAATACATGCAAAACAATTTGCAATCGTATACTTTTTAAAGTGTGTGTTAGAGCTAATTAGAGTCTTAAAAAAGATAAAGGAAACACAACAGTAGTTTTAGATAAAAATCAATATTATTTTAAAGTAAATTTAATTTTAAACGATCGCAGTGTTTATAGTATTATTAATAAAGATCCAACCAAAACTTTTAATAATGAAATTTTATCAAATTTAAAATATTATAAAAGTAAAAATTGGATTGATTATAAGACCTATCTTGACTTAAAACCAAATAACCCTCACTGTCCACGAGCTTATGCTCTTATTAAACTGCATAAAACGGAAAAACCAGCACGTCTGATAATTCCATATAATTCAAATCCGATACAACCAATTAACAAATTTCTTGGAAATTTACTAAAATGCTTTATATGCGAATCAGAATATTCAATTAAAAATTCTTACGACTTTGTTGATAATATAAAAAGCATTACAATAAATAATGATGAATCAATGCTGACATTAGATGTTAATAATTTATTTACTTGTATTCCACAAGATTACATAATATCCGAAATTAGAAGCTTACTTTTGTCAAATCATTCAATTTTTGAAAACTATACAAAATTGCCTTTTAATGAAATTATAAAATTATTAAAACTAAATTTTAAATGTGCATACTTTTCATTTAATAATATATATTATAGTCAAGAAACCGGAACACCAATGGGTTCTAATAATTCTCCGATAATAGCTGAACTTCATGAGAACAATCGATAAAATAATAAATAAGTTTAATGAAAAACCTTCTATTTATATTAGATTTATTGACGATATTTTTGTTATAATTAAATCAAAAGCCATTAATAACTTTTTACATTATGTGAATAACATAAAACCGTTTTTGCAATTTTCCGTATCGCATGAAATTAATAAAAGCATAAGTTTCTTAGATATTTTAATTAAACGAAAATATAATTCACTTAATACGCTGGTTTATAGAAAACCAACTCATTCACATCGTTACTTAAATTTTAAGTCTCATTCACCTATTCAGCATAAAATATCAGTAATTAGAGCATTATCTTATAGAGCCTTTCGAATAATTTCCGATGAAAATGATTTAAAAACAGAACTTGATCTAATAAGAAATAAATTAAAACAAAATAACTATCCTTTAGATTTAATAAATTCAATTTTTCAAAAAGTTCAAAAGTCTCTAATTGACAAAAATTCACAATCAAATAATAATATATATAAAGTTTCTATCCCTTATTTTTCTGGTAAAAGCGAAAATATTTCAAGAATTTTAGCAAATTATAATTTTAAAACATTCTATAGATCTGGTAAAAATATTAAGTCATTTTATTTTGACAAATTTCAATCTACACAAAAAAGTTTAAATAATGTTGTGTATAAATTATCATGCGATTGTTGTGATTATTTTTATATAGGGCAAACAAAACGCGAAATATCAGATAGAATATATGAACACAAAAATTGTTTAAACAGAGACCCTAGCTTATCAGCAGTAGCAACACATGCATTTAATTTAAACCATAATATAAACTGGGAACCTGAAATATTATGTAAAAGTTATAGAGAAAATGAAAGAATCTTTTTAGAATCATTATATATTAAAAAGAATCAACTTTCTGGCGAGTTATTAATGAATTCGGATATACCAAACATTCCACAACAATATTTTTCTTTAATTTAAAAATTCAAATTTACGTAGATTTTTATTTTATTTCTTAGAACAGGTCCACCGTTGGACCTGTTTTAAGACTCTAATTAGCTCTAACACACACTTTAAAAAGTATACGATTGCAAATTGTTTTGCATGTATTATATTAATTCAAAATAATTTTGTTTATCATTAATTTATTTATATACCTCAAATTACTAAAGCTAAACATTACCTTCAGAGTCTATCATATAATGCACAGCAACAACATTTTTATTTTATATGTATTTGAAAAATCAATTGTGATGCACCTAAAAATTTCGATGAGTTTAAAATCTCAATAAAAATTTAAATATACGGATCTGATGATGCGATTGAGAGCAATCGCGAAATATTATCCATTTTTCAAGTGGATTATTAAACTGTCCAGTAAGTGAAATAAAATTAAATAGAAAATACGGACAGATCGATATGGATACATTTAAAGTAATTACTTGTAAACTATAATTTTCAGGTTTCAATACATGTGTATCAAACTCGAAAGGTATATATAATTTTGTGTTTCACAAATTTCAATAAACTGATGTATGAAAAAATTATAAATTAGCAAACAGTAGCTTTGCGTGAAAAAGTTCATTCGGAATCGGAGATTACAATATTAAGAGATGGTGTTAAAGTTGATAAAAGCTCAACAGAATTAGTTCCCGGAGATGTATTGATATTACCGACATATTCAGAAAGTTTCACAATGGAATGCGATGCCGTACTTCTTGCTGGCAACTGCACTGTCGACGAGAGTATGCTTACCGGAGAGTGCGTTCCCATCTCTAAAGTATCCCTTAACGAAGAACCTAATATTTTATATTCTCCCGTCACTAAGAAAAATAATACACTTTTTTGCGGAACGCGAGTGCTTTATGTGCAGTCCACTGATTCTAAATATGCAAAAGCTATTGTCATAAGAACAGGTAATAAACTTAACTTGCCTTACTTGTCCAACCTCTTACTGATCTTAGATAATTTTTTGTATATTTCTTGATCAGCTCTATTTAATATTTCTAAAACCATAAAATGCATTTAAACAAATAGTTTCATTCAAAATGCATTCAAACAAATGCTTAGAATGAAGTAAAAGAATAAATGGAAAATAACCTTTAAAAGTTTTTTTAAAATTATTTTAATTTCGACCACTATTTTTTTAATTTAGGGTTCTCAACATCAAAAGGAGAATTAGTTCGAAGCATTTTATTTCCAAAACAAGTAAATTATAAATTAAAATTAGATCTAATAAAATGTATGGCAATATTTTTCGTACTTGGAATACCTTGCATGGTTTACACTGCATATCGGTTTAATCATTTTAAGGTAAGTGTTTAAAACTGTGAACGACTGAAATAGGTCTGTCAATAATAATAATTATGATATTAATAATAATAGGCAAGTTATAAAAACATAGCAATAATAGTTCTCGATGTGGCGACGTTCTTAGTGCCACCATTATTGCCCGCTGTATTAACAAGTATTAACGCACATTCGCAGAGAAGATTAAGAAAAAAGGGCATATATTGTCTTAATCCAAACGTTATTAATTGCTGCGGTGGTCTTGATTTGATGTGCTTTGATAAAACTGGAACTCTTACCGAAGACTCAATTGATCTTTCAGGTGTAGTGCCAGTTTGCAATAATAGCTTTCTTCCACCAGAACGTGACATAACAAACCTCGATTTAAGCAATAAATTATTGCTAGCAATGGCTACGTGTCACTCATTAACGCAGCATAATAATAAAATTGATGGCGAAATGTTGGATCTGAAAATGTTTGAATCATTGAAATGGGAATTTAAAATGAATGATGAGTTTATCGATGCTTTTGAGAAACCACCAGAAAGAATTGTGGGACCAGTTAATAATGAAATCGGTTCTAACCATATTTATGGTATTATAAGGCAAATACCTTTCGAATCACAATTACAAAGAATGTTAGTTGTCATTAAACAAGCATTTAAACGCGAATATTTGGTTATAGTAAAAGGTGCTCCAGAATTGATTGTGAATTTTTGTTTAAGCAAATCACTTCCCAATGAATTTACTACAGTTTTGGATTCGTTTACAAGAGATGGATTTAGAGTATTAGCTGCAGCGTCCAAAGTTATTGATTGTAGTTTAGAAACTGTTCTCAAACTAAGTCGAGAAGAATTAGAATGTGATTTAAATTTCGACGGATTTTTAGTGTTTCAGAATCATCTTAAAAATGAAACCGAATCTGTTTTAAATATTCTTCAAAACGCAAATATAAGAACGGTTATGATTACTGGCGATAATTTATTGACGTCAATGAGTGTGGGACGAGAGTGTGGAATGATTGAAGAATCCGATTCTGTTATTCAAGTGCACGCAGAGCTTCATGAAAGTTCTGTCGATAATCCAACACTTCGTGTATCCTATAAATATGCTAAATTGCCAGGTTTTAGCGAAAAAATAAATATTAAATCAAATGGAGGAATAGAAGAAGTATTGCTGCCAGTTATTCGACAAAGTGGTAAATACCATCTGGCTATGGAGGGACATGTGTTTAATTTAATCCGTCAGTATGACCACAATTTACTAGATAAGGTCATACATAAAGGCACAATTTTCAGTCGCATGTCTCCACAACACAAACTGCATTTAATCGAAAGTTTTCAAGAGCAGGGACATCAGGTTGGAATGTGTGGCGATGGTATAAATCTTATAATTATTACTAATAACTTATTAACCTATTATCAAGTTTTCGTAATTTGCGTTTATTTATTAAGGCGCTAATGATTGCGGTGCTCTGAGGACAGCACACGCTGGAGTTTCGCTATCAATTGCTGAAGCATCTGTTGCATCGCCATTCACTTACCGTAAGAAAGATATATCGTGTGTGCCTTTGCTTATTATGTGAGTTTATTAACATATTTTTACACTATATATAGATTTACCAAAATAAAATTTTCAATAAAATTAGAAAAATCTTATATTTAAGTAATTAAAATGTTTGGTTTAGTGAAGGAAGAGCGACACTTTCAGCTACAATTGGAGCTTTTAAATATCAAGTTTGTTATTGTTTCGTATTATTAGCCGCAGTTCTAATTTTATTCTGGGATGGATGTAAACCATCTGATGTTAAGTAACATTTAAATTTTTAATTATTAGCAAAGAAATTATAAATTTTGATCTTAATTTTTCCCATACATGTGTATTAAACAATTTAAAAAACTTAACTTAATAGGCGCGTATGTATTCGTTGACGTCATATTAAACTTATTACCTCCGATGGTTTTCGGCACAACGCAAGGTTTTCCAAAAATTGTAAAACAATTTCCAACCAGAAGTATTCTCAGCTTTTTGCCCCAATTCTCGATGTTTTCATTTATTGCATTTCAAGCACTGCTATATCTACTAGTGAGACAATTTTTAACAATGCAACCCTGGTTTGTTAATACAGTATCTGTTATTTATTCATACATTTGGTTACATATTTGTTGTTCCATAGGTACGACCAATTTGATTATAATTCTTCAAATGTCCACAAATCGATGCCATCTCAGTTAGCGCTTTGCATATTTTCCGTTAACATGGTTTCTTATATAATATCTGCAATCATATTCAGTCCTGGACCTCCTTATCGAAAGGATATTTTTTCAAATAGTGAGTAATTATTAATTGATAATAGATTTTTACATTTGGGATGTGAAGTGTCATTCGCTGAGCAGTGATCCATCTCATCATATTATACATTGCTTTAAAGTATTAACTGAGTTTAAATTAATTAAATGCTAATTTCAATAAATTTATCACAGAATTGTATGTTGGAGTGGTATTAATTAACTTTGGTTTAGTGAGTTGGGTCGTATTATTTCCATCACAATTTATTCTCAAATTTGTAAACGTAAGATATTAACTAAATTTCACTCAATAAACGTTTTACGAATTTTATTTTTAAAAATTTAGTTTACAGACATTCCGTTTCACTTTAAACTCATACTTTTTACCATATCATTAGCAAATTTTATTTTTTGTTATATTTGGGAAGTTATTTTATTGCAAGGACTTCTCTTTAATTTGCTAATTCCTAAAATAAGATCATGGAGAGGACCAATACATAAATACGAAAAAATCGAAGCTGATATTTGTGAAAGTGATGGCTGGCCTCCAATTGTCTCCACAAAAGCTAATGATTTGAATATCAATGAAACGATTGTTGGAAAAACAACTGCAGTCACACAACAGCCAAACTTTTGGATTATGCGATCACTAAGTAATGAAGAGGAATTAAATCCTTTTCATACCTCGCTTATGACTAACAATGAATCTCCAATAGAAAAAGTAAAGCCCATAGCTTTTACTACTTTTATGAATACATCGTTTTATTCAAAATCTAATATTGCATCTAAAAAAGACTCAGTTGCTTAGATTTATGCATTACCTAAAGATTTTGATTCATCAAAGTTCAGCAAAAAAAATTAGTTCGACTTAATTTTGGTTAAATAAGATCTTTAGAGTTCACTAATTAAAAGCTGTTTATAAACAGTTAAAGTTTGACAATTCTTTTATATATAAATATTTACAATTTTAACGTTAATATGTCGTTATTACTTAAAACTTATTTGTTACAAATTTTAATAAAATTTTAATTGTATGTCATATTTGTCGCGAGTAAATATTTTACCGGTCAGTATTCTAATTCTTTTAATAATTATTATGAAATATAAACGTTCTTTTGCTTCATTAAGAATAAGTTACTTTATACACACTAAAAAATGTAGAACACTTTTTGCTAATATTAGTTGAAAGTTTGTATAAAATCGGTATTTTAGATGTGTTCCTAACAATCGTATGTAATTGATCTAATATTATGACTTGTAACTCATCGCAATACATAATATTAGATTAATTATAGTATAATTTGAACGCAGATATCTTGTCGTCACAGGCTGTTAAAATTTTTAGTGTGGATTTAACTGATTATTCTCTTTTCTCTATCATAAAGAATCTTTATTAAAGATAATATTTTATATGATAATAAACTAAAGAAGAATTTTAAAAACTTCAAAAAAAAATTTAAAAGCAATACATGAACCGAACTTATGATCCGACAATTATAGTAAATCATTTATATTGAAGTAAAACTTTTATGTTTATATTACGCGCTTTTGTGCGTGACGTGTGACGTGACGTATGTATCGTAACATTGAATATTGCTATTGGATTATATGGCAAACAATGAAATGATTGTGAATATTAAGCCATTTTACGATAAGTTACTTCGCTTTATGTATTGAAAGCATTCACCACTAAACTAAACAACTAAACCATGAGTTCTTCGAGTCCGTTCGTGTCATCATCTCATGGACATCCAAGCTTTAATCCGATTAAATTGGGAACTCGAGGAACACCAATGGTGGTAAGCGTAAGCATACCTATTTATTATAATTTGATATGATATAGCGATGTACTGTAATAGCGATACATCATTGATATATTACTATTATTGTTTAGGGCGAGACACGAATGCCAAAACCACCGAAACCTCCAGACAAGCCACTGATGCCATACATGCGGTACAGTCGAAAGGTGTGTTGATGTACATATACCATATATCATATATTAATACCATATATACATATATCAATATTATATATGATATAGTATTAGTGTTATGCTATACATGTAATGATGTGTCAGATGTAATGATAATGATATGCAACAAAGATATGCAACTCAAACAGTTTACTATATTTTGATTGTTTGAGAGCTTTTTTGGTAATTTGCACAGAATGTTACAAATGTTATATACAGGTGTGGGATCAGGTGAAGGCTCAAAATCCAGACCTAAAACTATGGGAAATTGGAAAAATCATTGGGCAAATGTGGAGAGACTTACCTGATGATGACAAACAAGAATATATCGAAGCATTTGAGGCCGAAAAGGTATCATTGCTTGATTTGATTGATTTGAATGCATGCTTAAAACTTTGGATAAATTATGAAATCATAAACAGGTTGAATATAATGATACACTTAAGTCATACCATAATTCTCCCGCATATCAAACATGGATCTCTGCCAAAGCCAAAGGTATATATGAGTTGTGATGTGTGTAATGTGTGTGATGTATGTAATGTCATATACTGTATGTCATATTATGTGATCTATACTGTGTGATACGATTGCTTTCATTCATTTATTCATTCACTCATTCATTCATTGACTCATTCATTGATCAGCTCAACGAATATTTGAAGAACGCGATGCGTTAGAAAGAAATACGTCGACATTGTTGGTGAGCAAACATCTTCATTCATATTATGAGTCATTTAACTGCTAATAGTGTCATGAGTTGCATATTTTTGGTTTTGCAGCTTTTTTATTATTTTTTTTAAACCTTATATGATAATCAAAACAGGATTTATGTGTGACTTAACTTTGAAATTTGTAATTACAGGGATTTTCATCGCCACAGAAGCAAAATGAGAACAAACTTTGCATTCAACCAACTGATGACGACGACGACTCAGAAGAATTCTCTGTTAAACACATCGCATCCTCTCGTTATCAGCGTAATCATCGTTTAATTAACGAAATATTCAGTGATACTGTGGTACCAGATGTTCGTTCAGTGGTGACAAACGCAAGAATGCAAGTCTTGAAACGACAGGTGCAGTCGTTGACAATGCATCAAAAGAAATTGGAGGCAGAGCTGCAACAGATTGAGGAAAAGTTTGCCACAAAGAAACGAAAATTTATAGAAGCGAGCGATCAGTTTAAGGAAGATATAAGGAAAAAATGTGCCACAAAGGCTGTGGATAGCAGTACTTTTCAAAAACTAGTTGATAAAGCGTTGGAACAGTTAAAAAAAGAGCATTTAATTCGAGAGGAACACAACAATCGAAATATTGATAAATCTGTTAAATTACAGACATTCGATTCACTAAGCAGTGATATTCAAGAACCACATGACTTGCAAGATGGAGACAGTGAAGCGATATCGATGTCGGAAGACTCTCAGGAACCGATTGATAGCGAAAGTAACAAATTAGAGAATGTTAACGATAGCAAGGAATTTCTTGATAGTAATTCGTGTTTTGCGTCGAGCGATGCCAGTCAAGAGAATGATAACATTGAGCCCATTATTAGGCATTCAAACATTATTTCATCAATTCATGTATCGAACGATTCTGTCGAAAGTAATGACATCATTGAAAAAGACGATAATTTTGAAAATAAATTGCCATGAATTATTTATTATTATTTATTAAAATAAATATTACAAATTTTTTATTTAAACATTTTGATTAAAATATTAACTATAGATAATAGATTCTTGATTTCGATACAATATTATTTATAAAAATTTTAGATAATGACTTAGGTTTATGAAAGACAGACCTTAATCTATGAGTTATAACGATAACATGGGGGCATTAGATAAGGGTTAAACAGATATTCAGTTTTGGCCAAACTCTTAAGTACAAACTCACTCACTGTATGCAATTTTTGAAATTGGTATACATACAGTAGTTACACTCCGCACTAAATCTCTAGGGTGGGTCAGCTCTCGAAATTCTAGAGAGGGGGGTCAAATCTCAACGGATTTAAGCGACGATTCTTTTCTCATTTTGAACTATAATTAAAGGGTCTCAATAACTATCGGATTTGAACGACAATTTTTCAAAACCTTGATTTTCCGTTAGGGAGTCAGGATTTTCTAGGGGATTTACCTGGGCAAGCACCCCCTTTGTGTAACTATGATTGGTATATCAAAACAAAAATATTTTATAAAGGTATTTCTTGATGAATTAAAGTTATGAAATATGAATCTTACGCAATACTGTAATGCGTTTAACACATCAATTTAAACGCATCTTACAGTTAAAATACTCTTATCAATCATAATGTACCCAAACTCGAAAGTATACGGTTTATCACATTTTGTAAAGATTTCTGAATTTCATAGATGGAATCAAATCCACTCGGCATTTTCTATATTTATGTGTAGTCATATTTTCTAGAAGAGGTTAACTACTATCAAGAACAGCACCACCCTCTGTGTAACTAAGTTATATTTTTACAAAAGAAACATCAAAATTGTTTGTCTTATTTATGTACTTTTGAACGACAAAAATTTATTCTGCTATTATTATTTTTTGTTTTACTTTAATAAACAACGATTTTTTGAAATGACATTAAGACAAATAATGCATTAAACGTAAGTTTACTTTTTATTTCACGATAATAAAAAAGAAGCTTTCGGCGGTTCACGTTTTACCGACAACTGCTAGATAACAAAAAGTTTTAAAACCTAAACCGCTCTGCAAAATTAATACCAAACAGTTAAATATTTAAAATTGATTTAAACTGATTCGACAACATTTATATTTGTAGACTACTTCATGTGTTATTTTTCGAAAAAAATTGATATCACCAAACACTGCTAATCTCATCAAAAAAGCATTTCGAACTGTCAAGAAAAACCGTGGTTATATTGCACACCAACGCAAACGTTTTAATATAGATTAAAAATGCAAATACAAAATAATGCATATAAGAATAACGCTAAAATTGAAGTAAGCTTATGGGAGATATTTATTTATTTTAGTCAAGATATTTTATCTAATAGTGACGAAAAACGGTTAAAATTTTTATTTATTTTCTTTTTAGTTTTCCAATTTTTTTCCAATTTAGTTTTTAGTTTCTTTTTAATTCGTTGTAATTCTTTTCTTGATTCTCAAGTTTAATAATGAACCGCTTAAATACTCTTTGATGCTTTATAAGTATATAATAAATCAAATAATCTAAAATTATTATTTTCCTGTAGGAGTTGTTAGTATCGTTCATTAAATCAGCCTAAAGTTTACGGCTATTTTATGTTTAGTTTGGCAAACTGACCATTCTTGCAAAAATCAATTTTTAAAAATCTATTGCGATAATTTTTTGAATTTCGATGTTCAATAAGCATACAAAATAATACAGTACAGAGATATTGTGCTCTGAGAAAATTATTAAATCAATATATTTATTCATATTCTTATCAGTTCGCTTAATACACAAAAACAATGTGACAAAATCGCTAGAATATAAATGAAAAATTACTGATAATGTCACATAAAAAAGAATTTTGCCAAAAGATTGATAACTAAAGTGTGATCGATATGTTTCGCTCATTGATTGGATCACAACTGTGAAACAATCGCTTATAGAAGTTCAATAAATGTTGTGCGAGACTCACTCACTGACACAGATCTCAATGTGATGGCATATTTCAATTTGCCATAAAACCCTAAAATAAATCTGATTTAAATAAATATTTTTATATTTGATTTATAAATCAATATTATTGTATAATTATGCTTTTGTTGCATCGAAAATATACCCATATTTATTGAAATTCCCAAATTTGAGTCAAAATTAATCTTTTTGATTGTTTTCATAAATTAGTGAAAGTATTTAAAAATAAAACCTTTGAAACGCATCTCAAATGTGCTCTAATACTTGTTTTTTATATAAGACGAGTTAAAACTAAAATTTTAACCGAAAACTACAATGTTATTCACTACTGTATTTGAGCTTACATTTACAGTAGTGTTTTGTTGATATGTACACATAACGCATAGTTTGCTGCGAGAATACACACAATTCTAGCGTACATTTCGATTCGTCAGAATATTCTTTATCGATATTTGCGTTTTATTTTATAGAAAAACTTCGCTAAATTACTATGAATTTTTCGTGCTATTTATTACGAATACGTTGTTTTAACAGCATTTTATAATTAATTGTTTAATTATGCTTTTATAGAATTAGTCAATTAAAGCATTGCAGTGAACAATGCTTACTATAATCATATCAATTGAATGTATTATTGAAATATGCATTTATCGTATCATATTATGTAATATTAAGAATATTGGCTCACAATTAATTCACTAAATAGAGTAAGTTAAGCATTTATATTTATTATATTATAGTTTTTAATTTTCAGCTAAATATTGATTTAATTTGATTAAATATTGAAAAACGAAAATTTTAATTAATTAGAAATCTTACATTTATTTAAGAAATGTTTCCATAAATTTTAAATAAAAGAGTAATAATGTCAGAACTGTTGCAAAATAAATTATATTTATTACACCATTCATTATATGTGCTCGAAATCATTCTTGATTTGTCGGACATTAGATCTAAATTTACGGTAAATTAATAATGAATACACGTTAGTAGTATGCAATGTCACTTTGTTTAGCTTAGCTTTAATTACAAGTGTTTTACGTATTGAGTTACGCATAAAAGAGTGAACCCAACTCATAGATTAAGATGTTTAAGGTTATGAGAAGAAAAAAAAGATGCTTAGAATTTATTATTCTTGAGAGAAACTGTGTTATCAATTCTCGAATTGGGTTAGAGATTCAAAATAGCGTTATATTATTTTTAATGCTTTGTTATAAATTTCATTTATCTAACAAACTTAACAAATAAATATTAAATACGATTTATCATTATATCTTAGAATAATTGGTTATTTTTAAGAATTAATTAAAAATGTTAATTAAATACTTCGTTTTGATGCTTAAATAATGTGACTATAATTTCAACGACACACAAAAAACTGTTTTGTGTGGAGACTTTAATTCAGATGCTTTTTCAAATCAATGAACTCTTTTTTTACCAATAATTTCACTGAAATTTGAAGATTTAAATCATCCCAATGTAGTTATATATAACTTTGAAGAATATTTTATATATAAACGATTTTTCTTCTATGTTGTATATATTACCCTAATTTTCATTTTTCGAAAATCATGAGTTTTGAGATCGATATTGAACTACGAAACAAGAATAATAAAAACATGTGAAATATAGTTTTGAAGTGTATATTCAAAGTGTAATAAATTTGTTTTTTGCGAAAGGCTTAATTTTGACGCATGACGAATATTTTAAAACTTATTCCAATGCAAAAGCGTTCTACAGTATATGGCAATATTTTATTTGATGATTTAAGCCAAGATTAAATTTATGGTTATGATCATAACTAGAGACGTCAAATTCAGGAAAATCCTTTTTCGTTGTGGACAAAGATAAGTCCGAGACAAAAGCATATGTGTACGAATCATAACAAGACAAGCATTTTAAGACCTATTTATTGTTCCTGAATTCCTGAATTTTAGTTATACCTCCTGAAAATAGGGAAAATCCTGAATTTCCTGAATGTCCTGAAAGACATAGAAATGTTCAGTCTTAGTTTAAAATTTTGCGGTAATTTTGAAAGTTAGTCTAATTTTTTGTTAATTTATAAAAAAAGTATAGTTATAATGTCTAAAAAACTGATACTCTTCTTTTAAAAATTAATAAAATAGTGAAAAATGATCATTAAACAATTTTGAAAAATATTTGATAAGTAAATACAATAATTTCATATAGATTAGTAAATAAATATATCATTTTCCTGAATAATCCTGAATTTTGAACTTCATTCCTGAATCCTTCCTGAAAATGATTGGTTTTTAGTCCTGAATTTGACGTCTCTAATCATAACGGTGACTTTATTAGACTTAAAAACAGTTAATAAGTGTACGAAGATCGGAAAAAAATTATAATCAATCGTACTTTAAAATCGGAAAATAAAACAGAAGAAACACTTATTTTTTCGTACCTTTTATTAAATAACTTATAAATTAAGTGTTTTATAAATTGCATTTTACTTGCATTGTTTATCCTAACTTTATAATATAATTTTGATCATTTTGGTAATTTAATTATTAGGGACTTAATTTGATTATATTTTTTTAATTTTATGAATCACAAACATTTTTTAAAAATAACATAATATGAAGCTGTTTTATTCTGATTTATCTGTTATATAAATTATTCTTTTTCAGCTATAATTTAATCCCGATGAGTTTTTGGGGCCTTTTACAAAAAAAATATTTATGAACCCTTGATGTTATTTCTATTAAAATCATAATAATAATATAATAATATAAATATAAAATTCATATTCTAAAAATGGAAAAATATTTATGATACCAATATAGCATTTCGCAAAATTTCGCATTCTTTATTAACAGATATAAGATATCAATATCATTAATGAAAGCAGTTGTTGAAAGCAGTCAATAGCAAGAATAAAATTAAAAGTTATGAACATCATATTAATAAAATAATATTACATAAATTATACTTTACTCTACTATTTATTAGAAATTATTCAATATATAATGCTATTTTTGTAAATTTATAGCGCAATTTTTATTTTTTATTCTCTAATTTTTGTCGAATTTTTAAAACGCATTGTCGACGTAAACGCATTTATTAGAGAGTTTACGAGTGTGTTTAAATTATTAAATTGTGCTAAAATAATTGGCATCAGTTACAAAGTATTTGACATTTTTACAGATAGTTAATTTGACAAAAATAAACAATGTTTTGACATGTTTATTCTTTACTGATGAATTCAAAATTGTTGTTTTAATACAACTTATATAACCTATTAATATATTCATTTTGTTGTAAGAAAGTTTGTTTCAATTATGATATTAATAATGTGAATAATTAATTTGACAGAGAGTACGAAATCATCTATTTTTGGCGTTTTGCGACAACAATGAAAATGACATCAACGTTGAACGCAATTTTAAATGTGATACAATATTTATTATTTATTGCAATTAATCGAGCCGTAAATTTAGAATTACCAGAGTAATAAAGAAATTACTGTACTTTAATGATTAAATACAAAATTTATAAATGCAAATATCAATTAACAAGTGATTATCATTTTAGAGCATCAATAAATTATACTGATAAACAATTATTAGACCATTTACTTAATCATGCAAGATATGACGCGCGTGTGAGACCAGCAGGTACTGTACAGTTTGGCAAATTTATCAAATTTAGTACTGAATTGGAAAAATAATTTCAATATAAGAAAAATTTTTCTTTCTCACTTTTTTTGGATTTTTGACTTTGAAATTCTTATTAACTTCAAATTTAATAATTAAACCTTTGGGTTAATCAATAATTTTAATTAAATATAAATTTTAGCAAAATTTTAAAGTTTTTGTTTATATCTCCTTCAACGTAATTTTACATAAGATAAAATTCTAGAACAATATGAATCGCATCACTAAAAACTTCCAAATCCCTAATAACTCTTGAAAGTTTACTGTTGTTAGCTTAATTTAGCGCTAAATTTTACGAGTTAAGCATTTAAAACTAAATTAAATTTTTATTAAGTTATATTCCGATATTTTCAATTTTGGAATATTAT
This sequence comes from Steganacarus magnus, assembly GCA_034698365.1. NCBI lineage: Eukaryota > Metazoa > Arthropoda > Arachnida > Sarcoptiformes > Steganacaridae > Steganacarus > Steganacarus magnus. Next base: position 14,968 of record JAQIVF010000640.1, read on the forward strand.
CACTACCAATATTTACAATTTATTTGCAAAAGATGTTTAAATAGTTATGAGAATCGCTGAAATTGAAAAATACTTATTTTGATCTCAAATAAACTTTACAATATTTTATTTAACATGATTTATATTTATAGATAAAATATTATTTTTAACTTAAAATAGAATTTACTTAAGCATTTTAATTTAAAAATATTTAATATTAATGTCCAAATAAATTGATTATAGCGCTAACAGTAGTAAATGTGAGCGTATTATTACTAACATTATCATCACCCGATGAATCGAGTGTTACTTATGAGGTGGGATTTTTGATACATTTATTGTGGTCCGATCCGAGAGTTGAGTTCAAAGATATCGGAAAACATAAATACTTAAACGCGTTAATGCACGCCGATGTGCTATGGATGCCTGATTTCTATTTTATAAAACACGGTGAATTCAAATATCCAATCGACCATTTAGATCCAGTTCACATTTCTTTGAAAATATTTCCAAACGGGACAGTTCTATATACTACAAGGTATGAAATCTGAGTTTGAGATTAAAATGTTTTAGTATTAATTATAATGTGCATAACGAATATCTTTAACGAATAAACTTAAGTAATAATATTATTTAGCCCTAGACTCTAGACTGACCAGATGCCCATTTTCGGACTTAATTGTACATATTGAGGGCAAATACATTGTAAAAAATGTACATTTTAATGTTTTTGTTAATGAATACAGTAGTTTAGGTCTATTTACATGCACATCTTTGAGAAAAATTCAGTATTGCTATAAAAATGTGGTCCACCTTCTTTCTTATTTAATTCTAATGTAGGTTAAATCTCGAGTTTAAATTTAAAATCGTTTATTTTATTTATTCATAGGCGACATATGGTTCTTACTTGTGAGGGAAATCTTAAAATATTTCCATTTGATAGTCCAAAATGTTTCTTTGCAATTGAAAGTGGTAAGCATTGAAAAAAGTTTGAACGTTGTATCTATTTCTGTCCTTATTGTTGAGTAAAAAACTACAACAATAAACTGTTATAAGAGGTATAGCAATATACTAAACTTAAGAGTATCGGGTGTTATTGTTTAAAATTGAGGAATTGCCTCCTTTCTATTAAAAAATTATAATAAACAGTTAATTATAAGCATAAAAACTACAATACCAGGTAAGTTTTTGTAACAATGGTTTTACTAATAAATTATTAGTAATAATGCAGTAACAATAGATTGGGAATGAGATACAACAAAATAAACGAAAGTTTTAATTTTAAAGTTATTTCGATAATTTTTTTAATTGTTTGAAAACAATATGAATAAAATTGATGTCAAAAATATTAATTTTATATAATATTGACATTTTGCTTAATCATGAGTTTATGTATTGTTTTTTTAAGTATCACTAGAACGCGAACAATTAGATTTACAATGGAATGAAGACTCGATTCGAGCGTCAGAATCTCTTAAAACAATGAATGCATATATGATGCTGAATAAGACTAATGTGTGCAATAAAAGACACACATGGAGAAGAGAATATAGCTGTTTAAGTGTTTTACTGGTATTCTCGAGAGATAAGTCATTTTATTTTAGCACCGTATTTATGCCGGGAATAGTACTCGTCACCAGTTCTTTTATAAGCTTTTGGTTGGACGTCAATGCAGTTCCAGCGCGGGTTATGATTGGCGTGACAACTATGTTAAATTTTTGTACCACTACTAACAGTTTTAGGTCTAAATTGCCCATTGTTTCCAATCTCACTGCAATGAATTTATGGGATTTTGTTTGCATGTTTTTCATATATGCGTCTATGATTGAGTTCATTATTGTTAATTACTTGCACCGAAAAATACCGCATTCATCTCGAATGGCGTCTGATGACCGAAGAAGTTTTAGTCAACACGACTATTTAAATTGTTTTCGTTCAAATGTAAGTTTCATTTTATTTTCTAGAATTTATTTTTCATGTATGTATGTTAAATAAATTTTCTACAAATATTCCATTAAAAAAGTTATTCAAATCTGTAATCCCTAACTCAAATTTTTCAGTGAAATTCAAATTTATGTATACGGAGTATATTGTATATCCAGAGATGTTTGCTAAAGATTTACACAAAACATTCTTAATAATAAACACATTAATCTTACACTTTTCTAAAAATTTAAACTCATAAAAAATTTCCTTTTCCCAACTTTAGTAAATTTATACTGAACTACAGTTACTATTATAAAAGTGAACAATAGTTATTAAGAATATTATAGAAAGAATGAATTTATTATTTGTTAACTCATAAGAAAATGTTTGTATTTTTGCATAAATTTAACAATTTTTAGACAAATGGCAAAAAAATGACAGAAGCAGCTAATGTTCAAAAAGATCGCATCGCAATAAACAAAACAAAAGAAGATTTAGAACTTAAGGCTCCATTAGTTGGTGGCGATGATCCACAAGTAGTGAATCACAAACCAAAACGAGAAAGAATTCGATCATTGAGTGACATTCACCACATTCAACACTCAACATTCAGAACAGATGAGTCACACGTGCAACCATCACAGCCATCAGCCACACAACCATCGGCCACAATGTCATCGTTGCACGAACACGATAGGGTACGCGCAGCGGCATCGGTGTTCGCTTGGCTTCGAAGACCACAAATATTTCGATCGAATGAGTTAACATCGAGAGCACGTCTCGCGCGATCCATCGATCATATATCAAAAACTGTTTTTACGCTATTATTCACACTCTTTTCATTCTTTTTCTTCCTAACATATGCAGTAATAAAACCCTCACAATTGGATGATTGGATTGAAAAAGAGTTTGATTCACAATAATATACATATTTCTAGTTAATATTTATTTTTGAAAAGTTTAATATATTGTTGCCTTAATCTTGTTTTATTAATGATTATATTTGAATTTATATATCTAGAGCACAATTTAATGTATCATTCAATTTGTTAAATACTCACCTAAACATCAAATAAAACAAAACGACACATAATCAAAGCTTACTTTTTTTCTTGTTTAATCATAATTCAAACTGTGTTTCGCTGTTCTTCTTCACCTCTAATTGATCATTTATACGATCCTAACAATACAAATTTAAGTCATCTAAGAATGGGAGCTCTATGTGAATGTGTGGTTATTGTTTACATAAATATTCCGCTGTTTTTTAAAGAATTTATTAAAATAAGTATAACACAGAACAGTTTGACTGAAGACAGTATTGATAATTTTTTAATACAAATAATATTTTATATAAACACAAAATTTCCAGTTTTTTTCACTAAAATCTCGTGGTCTGGAAATAAGCGATAAATTCGAAAATATTGTATTGCTTTCATTTTAATTTGTTTTTCAAAATAATTATTTACAATTAACTCGAAAACATTACAATGCAAAAAAATACTTTAATTTTAGATATTTTAAAACAAATGTTAATAAATATTTAACAATTAATAAATATAAGATAAGCTGATATAAAAGATTGACATTATTTGTAACAAATGTAGAATATTGAGCGATAATATTAGAAAAACTTAACTAACAATATATACTAAATCATTATTGGTTTAACTCATTTAGTTCTTTCTTTGCTCTGATCCGTTCACATCGCGGACAACCAGTGTTACTTCGATAATAACAATTTCTAGAATAGAAATATACTTTTTAAAAACACTGCAAAATAATTACTTCGCCTCAAAGTAATCAAATCAAATCACAATAACAATTACTGTATATATTTTTTAAAAATGAACATTAATTATTATTATAATTCTAACTCAAAAAATTGAATACAATTAAGATTATATATATTACAAAACTAAGAGACGAGTGTGAACATTGATTGATAAAAATTAAGATTACTTGTGATATACGGCACTACACGACGAACAAATCGCAATATTATTCGAAAATGGAAAAAGAATATCTTCTCTGTCTCTGCATAGTTCACAGAAAAATCCTTTTCCATAGCATCCCTATAAAATAATTTGTATAAAACAATATAAGTTATAACTCAACCATTGTTTTGTGGACATGTCATTACAGATATAATTTTTTGGATCTGCTTCTTACTACTTGGTAATGGATAAATACTCAAAAGGAGTTAGATTTAAAATAATAGTAAACGACATCAAAAGAGAAACAAATGGAAAACACAGTCACTTTTTAAAAATTTTCACTATAATGACTTGTTATTTCAAATTATAACTTATAAATATTTATTAAAAAATAAAGAATTAAATGCACGAAATTACCTGACATTCTTTAGTAATATGATTCATAAATGTTTTGTGCGCATCATATAAGGTTAGAAAGAGTTTGGGAAGATTGCATAAATCTTCTAATGAATAAGAATTAATGGAGTCTTCATCAGAATAGTAATTACTTAAATTTATTTTAGGTTTATCTGGTTGTTTGCAAAGTCTGATATACTTCACCATTTGGCACAATTCAATTCGTACTCTCTATAGGAACAAATGCAACAATAATTAACTGTACATTAATTACCAGAACTTTAAACATAAAACAATTCACGACACATTCATAGAGAGCTCACTTTCATAAGCACAGCTTTTCTGATCCGACAACGAAAATGAAAATTTCATTTTTTTATTGAAACTCAGACATGATTATGTGGCGACAGTTATAGTGAGATTGTTTTATGTGCACTACATATTGATACAGCAATTAATGACTATTTTTTTC
>JAQIVF010000641.1:0-19657 GCA_034698365.1 Steganacarus magnus
AGAATAATTGAACTTTCTCATAACATAATATACTTTATAATATAAATTGTTTAAACTAACATTTATGTGACAAATAAAATTAAACTTTGTCTTATAAATAAAACAATTATTAATTTCGGTTTTTTTTCTCTTAATATTTTGATTTTACGAACCTCTGCATTATTTTTAATGATGAATTATAATTAAATTATTTTAATTAACTGAAATAATTAATTATTAATTTTCTTGCTATAATTGTGTTGTAATAACTTTTGAAATTAAGATATAACTGAGTGTATAATAAAAAATTTTTAATGTATAATCTATAAATTATATTTTGAAAAATAATGACAATGATTCAGGTAATTGCTTTTCTAGTCCAAATTATTAACAAGTATATCTTTGTTCACAAAAATTAATTTCCAATTTTATTAAAATAACAGTTTTGTTACCTTCGACTTTGTTTAAAGAAAATTAATAATTTAATAAAAATAACAATTTTTGTTTGAGTTTATCTAAATATTAAATAAAATTGAAAATAAAAATTGGAAGTTCAACAACACTAAATTAGCCTATCAAAACTAAAAAAATAAAAAAATTTAAAAATTAAAATTCTATCAAATATATAAATAAGAAAATATTAGTGTAGTTGCGCTTTTTGAAAGCGAAATGGGAAGTTAAATTAAATATTAACTTTCACTTTGGCTTAAGCGAAAGCAAAAAACAAAATAAATTAAAAAAATTTTAAAAAGCTAAGCGAAATACAAGCGTCTGTTTATACAAAATGTGTGTTATTACATTACAAATTTCAAATTAATTATGATTGAAAATATACGCTGAAAATAACTTATCGAAACATAATTGATAATTAGTAGAAACAATTTTATAGTATCAACATTAAGAAGAAATTTTTAAAAAAACATTTTAATATTTTTTGAGATTCGAAAGCTTTCAAAATGTAATATCTACATGCTCTTGATCTTCCATTCAACGAAATGGGGGTCTTATTTGTCGAGAATTTAATGTAGTTAAGAAAAAGAATTTTTTAAAGGACTAGAAAATTGAGAAGGAAAAGTATGAAAGAAGGAATGCATAAAAGAGAAAGAGAATGAGAGGAAAGAGATTAATTTTTTGCTGGATACAAGTTGTAATTATAACTGTTTACACAAAATTTATGTGATTTAACGCGATTGTTATTTTTAAATATCAAAATAATTTTTAATATTTTTAGTTATTACATTAGTTTTAAATATGCATATGTTTACAACAATAATTTATTAGAATCCATAAATATGTTAAAATATCGTTTTATCAATAGAAAATGTTATAAATTAATCCATTATTGCAGTTTATAGTTTATAATAATAAAAAATCATTAATCATTAATATTTAATATCTGATCAGTTAATACTAAACTGTTAATAATTGTTCAATTCTCAAATAAATTCTCAATTAAGTGGGGTTTAAAATTATTTTATTAAAATATACGATGTTCCTCCAGCAAGGATTTAAATTCATTATTGCATTATTAATTATTTAATACAAACTTGTTATGATTGTGTGAATGTTTCTGTTTTCAATGCAAAACAAGAACGACAAATTCATAGAGAGCTAAATTACATAAGTATTTTTAGGATTATATTAAAACGTTATAATAACTATTACTTCAGCGCATTGTTACTCGTAGTAATTATATAACGTGATAGCAATTCAGACTATTAATTTGTCTCATGTATGTCACAAAGAATTAAGATATAGCTTGTAAGTGGCAGACTTTTTGACAGTACAGACAGACAGACGGACGGACAAACGGACAGACGGACAGACGGACATTGTCAAATCCATAAGCTCTCCTTCATCTATATGAAGTGAGAAAAAATCTATAGAAAAAATCTATAGAAATTTTATATTTGTTTAATTAAAATAAATTTGCCTTTACATTAAAGTCTTGTCATTACCATCAAGTTGAGTTGTAAAACTTTTTTTTATAGAAAAAGAAAAAAAATTGTTTTTTTCTTTTTCTTGATAATAAGAAAAATATTGAAATATCAAAATGAATTAAAGAAGAACAGAAAAAGAAAAGACATATTTTAATATATTGATTGAAGACAGCAAAACTCAGAGAGAAAACGAAAGCAAAGAATGAATGAAGAGTATAGAAAAGCTGAAAGAGAAAAGAACGTTGCAACTGTTTATGGTTCCCATCATCAATAGAAAAACGAAGTATTAATTCTTTATTGAAGAAGGGTCTAACACACGAGACGTACATTGGGCGTAGACAAACAGCATGGTTTGCAATGTAACCTTGTCAATGTACCAGTTTCAGTCGATACATCGGTCAACTTACTGCCGCGAGCATTCAATAACAAACATACAATTCAAATCAAAGATTATTGTAAAATGTGTCACAGCGCTTCCGTAAAAATCGCTTCCGTGTCTTTCAGTTGTTCTGCAAGCCTCCTATAAAGATAAGTTCTTGCTGATCGATGCGCTTCCGTGTCTTAATTATTTATCGCGCCTCCTATCCGAATTTTTTTGGCCTAAATTGTTGGCCGCATAAATGCTTGTGATGGTCACTGTTCGAGTGCTGAACACAGACTGAAACTTTTTTTGTATGCACTCATTGAAGTACTATTCACAACAATGATTTTTAAGTTTAGAAAATTTTTGGTTCAAATAAGAGATAGTATTGTAAGCAGAGAAAATTTATTTGTATTGTTTCATTTAACTAATTTTTCTAAACAATGTTTTTTCAACATTTTCCATCTATAGTCTTACAAAATTTACACTAATATCAGATATGTTTATTAAAGTGAGCCATTATGTATGTTCGTACTTGTTTCACTTAAAAAGACTCCTATCGAGTGGCGACACACAATCAGACAGACATTCCCAAATCCATATATCTGACAATTTTCTATCGAAGTCAGATAAAAAATCAAAATCAAAATTAAAAAGCTAAAATCAAAAACAACAGTAGTTTTAACTAATGTAAAATATTGATTAATAAACTTGATTTTAGTTTTATAATGTAAATATGGCGTTAGAAGAAAGTAAAATTTAACCAAAAATTGTCTCATTGAATGAAAAATTTACTTTATCTTTATTAATTTCAAAATGCTAAGATAAATTTCAAGTTTTATTATTCTTTATTTTTTATATAAAAAATAATATATTATCTTATATAATTATCTTAAGTTATGTTGGGTCTAAAGTAGGAAATAAATTCAATTGGACAAAAATTAATTAAATATATGAATTATACAAATTTTTTTATATCAGTCAGTTTTTAGCTCAAATTGATTTTATTGAATGAGCTACTTATTTAGATTGAAAAAGTGTTGGTTTAAATTATATTGATTTTTATAACAACCATTTTATATTATTGTAGTGTATGTGGTCTCTCAGTTTGTAGATATTATTTTATTAATTATATATTATTTGTTTCTCCCTTTAGTCTAATTTTATTTTTGAACTGATTTATTTTAATATTAATTCCGCTTATTTCATGTTCCATGTTCTGTTGAAATCAGGAATTTTAACTATATTACCACCTATAGTGACATATGCCGGTTTAATTATTGAAAATTTGCCGTTTATCCAAGTGGCATATGCCGGTTTCAATAGTAACATAGAGACAATACAAGACATAAAGACATCAAAATAAACGAAAAAACAAAAAGAAAGAGAAAATAAAATCAAAATTATTTAAGAAATAAAAGAAAAAGAAAAGAATTTAAAATTATGAGAAAAAAAAGAAAAAGACATTATTAAGCGAAAATAACATTAAAAAGAAAAAGAAAAAGACTAATTAAGAGAAAAGAAAAAAAAAAGTCAACAAATTTTAATTCAAGGACAAATGAAAAAGAAAAAGAAAAGAAAAATTAAAAAACGGAAAATATACAACACTACTTCAAAGTTCTAAATACTTAATTTAAGTAAACATTACGAAAATTGTTGTATACAATCCATTAATATAAAAAATTTAGAAAATTTGTAAAACAATTTTATTTTAACCTTATAAATTGTAAATAATATAAGGTAAAAACTAATTTATATATTTGTTTTAAGGTGAAGCCTATAAGTTAAGCACTTTCAGTAAAATCCGATTTTCTCAGAAACGGATTTATGCATTGAACTGAAACTTAAGAAATATGTTAAGCATACAATGGCACACATTTTTGCTAAGTTTCGCGCCTAAATAAAAATTTTATTAAAGAAAACCTATTATTAGTATAGGAAATAAGTTAAGCACTTTTTTCATTTACGTGTTTAATTCATAATTAACTCTAAATTGGTGACTAATTTAATAAAATGATTGTTAAAAACGGTAAGTTTAACAATTAAGTTAATGATTTTTTTAAAAATTTTTGATTAAAAAAATCCCGAAATTAGTACAACGCCGTAAACTTACCGACATCGAACGGGGAAGGGTTTTGGCGTTTCGGGACTCGGGACTTTCGCCGATTCAAATCGCGAAAAATCTAAACCGCAATGTAACGCAAGTCAGACGGTTTTTGAAGTCTCCGGATGAACACGGGCGCCGGAAACGGTCGGTAAGACCCAATACTCTATCCCCGAAAGCACATCGGGCTTTAATTCGGGCCGCTTGTAAGCAGGATAAGACCGCGCGACAACTTAAAGAGTCACAAAATGTTAACCTTTCGGTTAAATATAATTCGTCAAATACTTCATAATACACCAGTGTTGAAGTATTCGAAGCGAATCTCATCGCCAAAATTGACAAAAAATCACATTGAAAAGCGATTCCAATGGGCGTCGGAACATGTGAAGTTTGGCGATAAATGGCGGAAAGTCGTCTTTAGTGACGAAAAAAAGTTTAATTTGGACGGTCCTGACGGGTGTCAGTACTATTGGCACGACCTCCGAAAGGAAAAACAATACTACTCTAAGAATGCGTCTGGAGGTGGATCTGTTATGGTTTGGGCAGCTTTTGGTTTCGGCGGCAAAACCGAAATAATTTTTTTGGATGGTCGCCAAAAATCTCAAGACTATGTTCAAGTCTTAGAGGCCAATTTATTGCGTTTTGGACCGAAAATTGGTGGCAGAGGATGGATCTTTCAACAAGACAACGCTTCGATCCATGCCTTTAACTTCCCCGAAAATTGGTTTAAAACCAAAAAAGTTCGTGTTTTGGAGTGGCCATCGAAAAGTCCGGACCTGATCCCAATTGAAAATCTTTGGGGATCATTGGTCCGACTTGTTTACTCGAACGGCCGCCAATTTAATTCGGTTACCGAATTACGGGAATCAATACTCGAATCGTGCTAGAAATTACCAGATTCGGAGTTACAAAATTTAATTAATTCAATGCACAATAGTTGTGTAAAGGTTTTAGCCAAAAATGGCAAATTTACAGGGTATTAATTTAATAAAATTAAGTTAATTAAAAAAAGTACTTAACTTATTTCCTCATAAGTTTTAAGTTTTTTATTAATAATTAAAAAATTAAAAGTTTTTTGTTAAATATTTTTATATGAAATTCTCAATAGTTATGTGCTTAACATTTCACTAAAGTTTTTTCACTTAATTACTTTTAGTTAAAAAGTTATTTACAAATAACTAAGAGTGCTTAACTTATAGGCTCCACCTTATTAGATTTATAAAATATTTATATAACTAAATAAATTTGTAAATAAATGAGAAAAAATAATATTTGCTTATGAAGAAAATTTGTGAAGTGTATGTGCACTTTGAGTCACATCACTATTATTATGCTTTTTCCTACTCATGTCAGTCATTACTTATAAGTCATTAATGCTTTCACTATTAGTATAGTTAGTTGTCTATAAAAGCATTCACATTGTTATACATGTTAAACAGTATATAAATAGCATTCATTATGTAGCGTTTAGTTTCTATTATATTTGTATTAAATATAGTTATCACTTTCATATAATAAATACATTGTGTGGTATTGTTATACTTTTATTGCTGGTTCGCTTAGGTGCTTCTAATTGTGCCAACCACTAGCGATCAGTGCTCTCAGAGGAGAGCATGCGTTAAAGTGTAATCTCTATAACGCGTCTCATACTTGTTCGCCGCTCATACACGACAATTATTTTCCTAAAGAATCTTTTCTAACAATGTTTTCTCAAAAGTTTCAATCTCTTTAAAAATAAATGTCTAATAATTGCAAAGATATTTATCAAAGCGGGTTATTATGAAAATTAGTTATTGTTTTAATTAATTAAATAATTATAAAAACAGATTTTTTAGAAATATAATTTGCTCATTTTCAAAATAATTTATCGAAAACTGTTTATTTTATAAACCGTACTCATTTATTTAATACATTGATTTGATTTGCATTTAATTGTGATTTATATAAAAATTTTATTTCAAATAGAATATGAACTGTATTTATATTTTAAACTGTATTGTTTGCATATGAAAAAAGTTAAACATTAAAGTTTGGTTCAATTGTCGGGTAATTATTTTTTATGGAATATTTGTAAATCACTATATATATATTATTTCGGTACTGGACACAGCACAGTTGATAGGTTCGATCTTTAACTCAAAAATTAAAGGAAAGCTCCATTAGATACCAATAATGGTCACTGAATTACAATATCTATACAACTTTATTACACTGCAAATTAATACAATGTGTTGAAGTGTTTCAGTGAATAGTCAATGTAATAATTCTTAACAGTAATACGTATTCATGAGCATAAATAACAATAAATTAGTAATATGTTATTACACAATATTTTTTAGCAGTGCTGCGTATGTAAGAGTAACATTTATGTATAATAACATTAAATTTAAGATCCTGTGTCCCTGTGTCCGTGTGTCCCCACTCAGAAAGGAGGTTTTTTAAGTGATAAAATGTCAAAATAGGAGGCTTTTTAATAAAAAAATGTCAAAATAGGAGGCTTTTTAGTGGAAAAATGTCAAAATAGGAGAAAAAATTTAATAATTAAGTTTTAAGATAGAAGCAAGAATTAAACGGTATTTGTTAATAATAAAACTGGAATATGCCACTTTTGGCGGTTTTATAGTATAACTGCCCCATTATATCAACATACTCCACTTTTATAAACGGCAAATGTAAATAGAAAAACCGGAATATGCCACTTTGGGTAGTAATATAGTATTGATCTCGTTTGGGCGGTAATATATTATAAAATCAGGACTATACCGGCATATGCCATATTAGGCATTATAGAAAGTGGGAAGCGAGCGAACGCAGCGAGAAAGCGACCTCTAATAATAATTAAACAATAAAATAATATCCATACATCTAAAAATATTAATAAGAATTCAGATATTATGACCGTCAGGATCTTCTTTTTTAATTTGTTTTTCACTTTAAATTTCGCTTTATAAGTTAAAAATATTTCGACATAAGAAAAGAAATTTATGAATACAACAATACTACAATACTCAATAAAGTTAATTGAATCACCTCTTTCTTAGTTAAAATACTACTTATCTTAAACAAAAGCTAAAGTGAAAGTTAAATGCAAAAGTCAAATTAACTATATTTTAATTTAGCATGTATTTCACTTTCTTTTTTAGACTTTTTTAATTTTCTTTGTATTTCGCTTAACTTTTAAAAAAATTAATTTTGTTTGTATTTCGCTTTCTTTTTTTAGAATTTTTTAATTTCATTTGTATTTCGCTTAACTTTTAAAAAAATTAATTTAGCTTGTATTTCGCTTTCTATTAGCCAACAATTAATTTAACTTTCGTTTTCTCTTTCAAATAGCGAAACAACACTAATTAAAAGTAAGATTATCAATTAAAGAATTACCAAAACAAAATTTATAAACTGTAAACTTAAATCCTTTTATAATAAAAACGTACCTAGAAACATCTGCAATTTAGAATCCTTAGGATTTAAATTCTAAATTTATTTTATAAAAGCTTAAAATAAATAAATAAAGATATTTTAATTTGTTTTTCAAAACAGATATACAAAAATATAAGTTATTTGTCTAACAAGCTTAAATTTTTTCATTAAAATTATTTCAGTTAATCGCTGCGATTAGATTTTACTCCAGTACTGGAAGTGTACTTCAGTGATTTATGTTCGTAAATTTATGTTTAGCTCTCGATTAGTGATCATCACTGGCACATAAAAAATTTCTAATTATATATGCAAATTGAGTTCCTATAGTTGAATTTAAAAAACACCTATCATGTAATTTTAAAAAGCTCTATTGAAAGTAAAAATATCTATTTTTCGCAAAAAAGCATTATATCTTAAATTTTACAGAATGTTCTAGAAGGTTCCCAAAAATGCCCCCTATCTTGAATGTCATTTGTTAACATAAGAATCTCTTTATTAATATAAACAAGACTTCTATCTACATCCCGACAGACAGACATTGCAATTCCAATAGCTTATTGATTGAAAATAAAAATTGAGCTAAATACTTTACAGTTACATTATTTAAGTATAGTTTAAATTAGTCTTGTTGAAAATCAATAATGTTTAATAATTATTAATATGCTTTAATAATCTTAGGTCAGAATACTTTCATTTACGATCTACCCGTATCAACTCACGAAATTTAATATAATAGCAACTTTTAAATGTTTCATGTTTCTAAATCTGTTTTATCATTGTTTTTGAAATTAAATTCAAAAAAAGATAATAAATATTTGAAAGAAGCCAAATTTACATACTTATGATATTTTTTCTTTACTTTATTATTTATTAAATGTTTACATCAGTTCTCGAAGATTGGTAATGATGTATTGTTCACTTTTATCATTATTAAATTAATTTTAAACTTTTTTAATAATTATATTTTTTCTTGCCTTCTTGTTTTTTTCTTTACGCAATTTATTCTAAATTATTACAAAATTGTTTAATTTGATGAAATAATCATATATATATGATCGTACCGTCATTTAAAATATATTAATTATTAAAATTAGGTTAAAAAAAATCTCTAAGATTTGTTTAAATTTATTGAATTTTTTAAAAATAACAGTAAACTTTCCCATAAAAATATAATTATTTAATTATTTAAATTTAATAAATAAATCTTTCCAACTATTTATTATTTATAAATTGTATGGTGCAGTAAATTAAAGTTTAAAGAAATATTTACAATTTTTTGTTCAATAAATGAAATATTTATTAATTATAAATTTTCATAGCTACTTTAGACTAAAAAGCTACTTTTTCCAATGAATTGCATAAAATCAAATAACAAAATACCTTTTCACAATAAAGTAACCGATTATTTTATCACTTAAAAATTAAAAACAAAATGTAATAATTATTGTAAATAAATTCCATAATTTAGCATTCGGATATTTTTCATTTGTTACCATAATATTTATTATATTTAGAATTTTGAAATCTCCCAAATCTGTGAAAAATTTCTATTTTGCATCAAAAAGAGCCTATCTTGAAATTTATTTACCAAAAATGCCACCTATTAATACTATTTTTACTTAAAAACACCTCTTATCAAACAGGATGACACAAGAAAGGACATCCCAAATCCAATATCTCATTGTTATAAAATAAAAGTGAGCGAAAAACATTTAAGAAAATTCTTTTGATTTCGAATTGGGTTCAAATTTTCCATAAGATTAATTTAATTGTTATTAAAAACGACAACTATTTTTTTAAAACCCGAAAAATCAAATGATATTATCCAATAACATAAAAAAATTGTTTTTGATTTATGATATTTTATATATTTTAATTGAATTTTGATAAAGATTTTAGCTTAGATTAAGTAAAAATTAAAAGTAGTAACAACACTTATATGACTTATTTATTCAGAGAACTATTCTAAATATGATAATTTATTGACTTTCACATAATTAAACGCTTTTGTTCCATATCTATAATTTCCATCACTGGTAAAGTATAAATAATTTTTCAGTTCAAATTTACACTAATAAAATAAGTTTCTTATTTGACTAATTTGTATTATTAATACTTTCTTTTAATTGATTTTACATATCACATATAGATTACTTTCCTAATTATTTAAACTTGTTTTTAAGTTACAGTAAATCTGCCTTTTCTTTCTAAAAATTAAACAATTATCACTGAACTAATATCACTACATATAACTTAAATTCATATGGAAATATGTTCAAACTTGCTTTGATATCTTTGAATAAAAATCTAATATACACTTGATTCCTTTAACCTATGTAAAAAAGTGATATATAAAACATTTATAAACAATATTGTATATTTTTGAATCCTAAACTTTCATAGTGTTTTTATTTTAAAAATTAAACTATTTAGTTCACTTTTAAGAATATCAATGTACGAATTGATTTGAGTTGTCTGTCTTGATCTCTCTCATATGATTCTTGTTCACGAAAAAATATGTAATTTTAATAAAATTTATTAAAAACAGAAAGATTTTCATGGAAAATTTAAATTTAATAATTAAACTAGGTTTTAAATCTGCAGAATATGGTGTTTTTAAGTCAAAAAGTGTCACCAAATTTTCGATTACAGTTAGAAATATTTTAGAAAACATTGAAATTCGAGAGCTGAACAAAGAATGAAAATAACCGAATTAAAACTTTTGGATAACTTCTCTGAAAAAAAATTAAACAAAAAAAATTCATTTAAAAATAAATGTAATTATAAAGGGTAAATTTTTATTTTAAATTATAAATACAGTTTTTATAAAAAAAACTGATTATATTTAACAACATTATTGTTGTGTTTTTTATAAATTTTGAAATAAATTTAAAAAACTAAAGAAAATTTATAACATTAACGTAGATTTATAATATTCTAATAAATATTTTTGATATGATAAACTATTTTAAATGTATTTTGATTAATCAAAATCAAATATAAATTTCAAAATTAAATATAAGAGATTTTGGGCAAATAAGCTATATTTATTTTACATATTTATACATTTCGATAAATAAATTTTAAAAATATTCTATTTTTTATTCTATTTATATTATATTTTACCGTTGATTTTTATTTTCTTATTCGATAAAAAAATTAATCGAATTATAGTCTCGAACAATTGAACTTAGTTGCTAAAGAAGAAAATAATAAAACTGTTATAACTAAGTTTGATATTAATGCACAAAAATTTTCAAATATTGAAGAGTTTTTCAAACATTTTATCACTGTTTACTTCTTTAGTACAACACTGACAATATAACACTTTTCCATCTGTTGATAATGATTCGCCGAACTTTGTCACAAAACATTTTATTTTAACCCTCCAGTGGAACCCTTATTATAATTCCAAACTAGGCAATAGTGGCAGACTTTTTATGTGCTGTACACAAGCCAACTTCCAGTACACTTCTACGCATTAAAAATTTTTCTGCCACCATTCTAGAGTGTTTTAACTGTCGCGTTACTTTTGCCTCATTCGTATACTTAATGCTATAAAACAAACTTTACAGGGTGTTAGCACTAAAATGTTATGCAAAAAGGGGGAAAGAAATTTAGACATCAGTTTAAATTAAAATTAATAATTTCTTTATTAAATTTAATTAAAATGTGATTTTTTGTAAATTGAGTTGCAGATATATTTGTGAGGAATACCTAAAATTATATGCATCACACTCAGGTAGTTTTAATAATACTATCACTCAAAGTGGTGGTGGCAGGAAATCTTGCCAGGGTTCTGCTGTAGGGTTAACAGACTTAGATGTAGAAACTTTTCCCATTTTTAAAAAAATCTTGATTACTAATATTATTAAACTGATGTCAATAATCAAAATTTCATTTAGTGTTACAATAATTGCAGAAAAATAGCATTTATAGCATTAATAGCATTTTACAATGAAATTAGCAAAAAAATTGCATTTATAAATACAGTTAAAACGTCTCATTTTAATGTAATTCGAGCTCATATAACTTTTATATACTTCTAATTGAATAAACATAAAACTAGCTATGTTTTTGAGGCCCTACTGATAATTTAAACTATTTTACTTTTAAAAATATCCGAGTTTATCATAATCCAATATTTCAAATTCATTTAATGAAACGAAATTTAAATATTCTTTATAAAAATGTTTACAGTTTATTGTTCTTTTTTGAAACTTATTTTATTTTTTCAAGTTTTTAATTTTGAGAACATTTCAAACAAATTTATTAAAACTTTATTTGTAAAAACATTAAATTATTGATATTTTAATTTAATATAAATTATAATATCAATTAATTTTAATTAAAATGTTAATTCTAATGCAACTTCGATTATTAAGTTAATTAAAATTACTTGAATAAATACCAATTATTATTTGTGTATGTGAAAAAACAAAACAAAATTAAACTGTAATTTTACTTTTTATTGTGAATCTGATTCAAAATAAAAAATAATAAAACGTCAATTGGAGAATTAATAATTAATTTTAAAATCTCTTTTACATTTATATTAATATTTTTTTAAACAATTTTAACTTGAAATAAAATACAATTTTTTAATAACATTTTAAAAAATATAAAAAGGTTTCCTAATTTAAAAACTTGCAATTGATTTATTTTTTAATAAACATACAATTTAGACAAAATTTGCATAAAAATTTGCCCTAATTCAATTGTTTGGCACTTTTCAGGTCAAGTTACTAATTTATATTTTTATTTTAAATGAAAAAAAACAAAATTTAATAAAACAAGCAAATTTAAATTTATAATAATAGATAAAAATTTATAACTTTTCAATTAATAAAGATATTGAAGAATAATATAGTTTCTGGATATACATCAAACAAATCTTTTAAATACTTTAATTTATTAAAGTATCACTAGTTCACTAGTGTATTTACAACATTTTAATTATATATGACTTTCTTTTGAACTATAAAATAAAAGTTAGAGTACTAAAGTTTTATATATAAATAAAGTTTATATTTAATTAAAGATCATTAATTTTTTAATAATGAATAAACGAACAAATAAGATTCATTGAAACTCTAAATATTCATATTTTAGAAGAATTGAAAGATGAATAAAGAAAACAAAAAACATGTTATTTTATTGCTATCGATAGACAACGATTGACTTTACGAGTTTGAAATTTTAACAATAGATTTGGATGTATTTTTAACAAAAATCACAAATAATTTGTTCAAAATTATATAAATAGTTATAAAAAGTATATCTAATGCAAACTTTAGTGTATATGTAACTATTTTCTGTAATAAATAAACATTGTAAAACCAAAAAAAAAATATATTGACCTGTTGATTAGTTTAATAATATATTGTTTATTGTAGTGAACACTTCAGTATAGTGAACAAAAAGTTTTTACCGTGCGAGTTCACTATATCAAAGTTTTATTTTTTATTTCCGTTATTTCTTTTATTACACAGTCATTAACGTTTGAAATGAGTTTATATTTGTAACGAGTTTCTTAAAATCAAAAGAGAAAACTCATAAAATTCAAACCGATCGAATTAACTAAAGAAAACGAACAAAGTGTATATAATAATTTATACAATATAAGTGACAGAAATAAACCATCATCATTTAATGTTGGAGATGCAGTAAGAAATCAAAGATTAAAATCAACTTTTGAAAAGGATATAAACCAAATTGGTCTAATGAAATATTCTATATAAAAAAAGAATTGAACACTTCACCTACAAAAACCTATATTATTTCAGATAATAGTGGAGAAGAATTAATTGGTTCATTTTATCCTCAAGAACAACTAAAAATACTAAATGGATAAAATAAACGAAGAAAATTGTACATTTTTTATTATATTGAATTTTAAAGACAGCTTAGATTTTAACCCTAAAAATAATTCATCAAATTTTACTGTTCATTATGAAAAAAATTTGGAATTCGTTAGAGATATGGAAGTTGGTTTATTGGAAATCACGTTTCCAAAACAATTTACATTTCATAATATACCAAAAAGCAGATTGAACTTAGTTGCTAAAGAACAAAATATTTAAACTGTATTAACTAAGTTTGATATTAATCCACAAAAATTTCAAATTTTAAAGAGTTTTTCAATCATATAAAAACTTTTATTTCAGAATTAAAAGAAGATGAAATTAAAACACAATTAAAAACTGACTTTAAAATATCAACATCATTTATAACACTAAAATTACCAACACTTAACTTTATTGACTACAAAATTCAACAAACTAAAGGATCTTTATGAATGCTACAAAATTTGAAAACGATAATTTTAAGTATTTATTTTGAATTCGAAAATTTAAATAATATTCTGAACCTACCTATTGTTAGTTCAGAATCAGTACTAACTTCAACTAAACCAATACAATTAAAAGAAATACACTACTTTATTATTAGTCTGGAAATAATAAAAAGTTCTATACATGGAATAAAAAAAGGAAATATATTAAAGATTATAACTAAATCAAAATTTGAAGAAAATAGAACTATTTCTTTTAATCCAATAATTTTTGTTCCTGTTAATAAGCCTAATTTAAATTCAATCACTGTAAATATAAAAGACAATAACGGAGATCTTGTTAATTTTGTAAATGAAAATACAAGTTTAGTATTATTGTTTCGTTTATTAGAACATATATAAATAAAAGATACTTTAATCATTATTTATTTCTTTTTAATATATTAAGTAATGTAGAATACTAAAAATGTTGAAATACAAAATATGAAATAACTTTTGTCACTGAAATATGAAATAAATTTTGTCAGCTAATAATAAAATATAATTTAAACAAAAAATTATCTTAATTTTAAAACATTGTTTAGAAATAAATAAATTAATACAAAAAGCTTACAAATTAAATCTAACAAAAAACTAATTATACTAAAAATTAAAAATCAACTTTACCGTTATTTGTATTTAATATCCTGATATATTGATTTCACAAAAATATATAATTATGAAAAAAATAATTCAAACATATTTGAAAAAATTGATATTACACAACACTAATAATGACTTTCTGATATTTAAAATGATTATGATTTATATGATGACTAAAATTATTTTTTAAATTATGTTTATAGTTTTTAAACTTCTTAAAAAATTTATTCCCAATCATAATCATTAAAAATACATTTTAATTCAATTTTATATAATTTATAGCTAAAATCAACTGAAATAGGTCTAATTTTATAAATCAACATTTTAATGCAATTTAAATTAAAAATAGAGTCAAAAATAGAGTTTTCTTCCAATATGTTAAATATTTAAGCCCGAGCCCGAAAGTTTAAAACCATATTTGTTTAAAAATTCAATAGCCCCGCTCTCTCATTTTTAAACAAAATAAAAGAGTTGAGTGATAAATATCAATATCAATATTGAGTGATGAAAATAAATTAATATCACAAAAAAATCGATAAAACCATAAAATTGTAACAAAAACATTAATGTAAGACATTTTTCTAAAATGCTAAAAACCCAACACGGCCCGAATATTTAATTTTAATTTCGAGCCCGACAATGACCGATTATTATTGAATATTCAACGAATGGAAAATAAAACGACTCATAATCGACTTTTACAGATAAAAATGTATACAATAGGCTAAACATTTCATTGAATACGAAATATAGCAATCACGCAATTATTGTTCAATATGTGTCATTTTATTCTTGAAAACAATTGCAGTGAAAACTGCGTTACATGAACTAATAATAGATTTGATAAACTATTCGTCTAAAGCAATCTTTTTATTCGTTTGCAAATGAATTTCGCGCGGGCACAAGATTTCGAAAATAAATTAAATGAAAGAAAGTCAAATTTAAGTAAGTGATTTTCCAGACAAAAAAAGCACCTATATAATTGAAAACAACTCCATGTAATTGGGAACATAAGAATCTGCTAGTAAGTTCAATCGAAAGCTAAGGGAGAAAAGTGAACAAAAAAATTTATAAAAGTAAGTATTTTAGTTGTGTTTAAAGAGGCAATCATTATTGTATTGCATTTAGTTTTTAAAAATTTCAGATTAGTGTGTTGATGAGCGTTTAATTTCAAGCACACTTTCATATATGTAGCAAAGATATCCAATGACTATTGATTACAAACATACAAACAAAAATATATAATACGTGAACTGATATCGAACAATTAAAAAACAACAATAAATCTCAAATATTAAAAAAAATCGTAGTTTACTTTAATAAACTTTAAGATTAAGATTAGAATATTCCGAATTAAAATTAAAATTATAGTATGAAGGAATCAAACTAACTTATATAATTGACAACTATTAATCGCAACCAATAAAATAATATCAATATATTTAACAAAAAACTAAAAATAAGAAATAAGAATTATAACGTGTTCTACATTATTTTCTGTTATTTTATTCTATTTGAGTTTTTTTAAAACTTTATCAGAAGTCTATACTTTCCTTGAGTTTATTTTTCCAATTTTCTAATTTATCCCAGCTGAATATATAACTTAAACTGTAAAATTATACTGAAATATTATTAGACAATTATGAAGAAAATGAAGAATTTTATTTTCTTGTTTAGTTGAGTTATATAAAAATAAATTTATTTTATTTTATTTGTTAATAAAAAGTTTTCTTTCTGTTATTAAAAGTGTATGAAGTATTTTTAATTGAGCAGATAAATAAATTTTTTTATGTCCGATATCAAGCTCTATTTGATAATAAAAGAATTTCTATTTTTATTAATAAAGGGATTTTCTTCGATAAAATAAAGTAATATCGAATTTACTATTACATATTCTGCTGTAATTTTTAGTAATTTTATTCATGTGAATTTTTTTATATGATTGATTTCAAATTTAGTTATATAAGAATTATTAATAATATGATGAAAACTTTTTATTATAATAACGCTCTTTCTTCAAATCAAAATTAAGAGTCCTTCCTAATCCTAAATAATTAATTTATAACTATGAAACCAAATTTTATTTAAAAATCAATGTTTTAATACAGTTTTTAATTTTTTGCGGCCTTTTTTTACTATAACCGTAGTATTGTTGTTAAAAGGTTTATTTATATATAAAGTTTTAATAAAACGTTTAACAATATTTTTAAATAATAAAATTCATTCACAATATTTTTCATAATGATTGGTATGTTTAAGTTTAGATTAGTTAAGTTTAGTTATGTTTTGTTATATTTAGTTAGGTTTTTATGTTTGGTTGTGTTTGTTTATAATTGGTTAATTTATGTTAACCGTTATTTATTAAACTAAATTATTAGTGAATGGAAATATTTCTAAAACGCGCGGATTTATTGTTGAAACTTAAAGATATTTTTTTACAACAATACTACGATTAAAGTAAAGTACATTTTTTGCTTGTTTTGTATAATTACAATTTGATTTGTTAATTAACAAACAATAGATTCAACGATTTTAGAATGTTTTAGATTTTACGTACGAAATTCGACATTATATTAGAACTAATACAAACCACTTTTAATTAACAAATAAACGGAAGATAGAAAATTTTATTTTAATAGCTTTATAATGCTAAGAAAAATTTAATGTTTTTAATGGAATATTTTGATATATTTAAAAAAAATCCACACAAATATGTAAAATATTTACTATAAAAAGAGATTCAGTTCTCATGTTTTTTCCATTAAAATTTTGATTCATATATGATTTATTTGTAAAACTAGAATGAACATTATAAATGAGCTCACTTTGACAAATATATCTGTTATTAAAGTACTTTTTAAGAGTATAGATTTCAATTATTAGACCATTGTTTCAATACAGTTAAGAAAGATAATTTAAAATAAAAAATAAATAAATTTTCTCAGCTAACAATAGTATCTATTATTTAAAACAAAAATTTTCTTAATTAAAAACATTGTTGTTGTCAGAACTTGAGAGAGTGCACACAAAAATTAGTTTCAGTATGTGTTAAGCACTCGAACAGTGAACATCACAAATATTTATGAAGCCAACAATTTAAGAAAAATTTTTTAGAAGATTGCTGTTAATTTTTTTCTCAACTATACATACATTATATTACGAATTTTTTAAACAAAAATATTGTTTAGAAAAATAAATTAATACAAAAAACATTTTTAATCTAACAATATAATTCTAACTAATTAAACTAAAAATATTGTTATTTTTCAGACAAAAATGCCTACAATAATTAAATTTTTCACCAAAAAAGCCTCCTATCAATAAATTTTTTCAACAAAAAAAGACATCTGCCTACAGACAGACAGACAGACAGACGGACATGTCAAATCCAATAGCTCATTGAAATATTCCAGCAATTTTAAGCTATATCGTAATAACTTATAACTATTGAAATCTATTATAACATTTTTGCTTTCGTTAAACTGCTATTATTTGATAAAATATGAATTTAATTTATTGAAAATTATTAGAATACTAACTAATTTAAAGTCAATTTGTTATGTTATTTTTACAAGTTTACAACTCCAAATTTTGTTATTTTTCTGTCTCCCGTATAGTAATTGGCATCAGCATTAAATTCGAAATTTTCGATAAAGGGTATAGTTTTTTTTGGTTCCACGAAAATTATGCAAGATTGTTAAATTTGTCTGGCAATTTTATCGGTGTTATTTGCAAGGTCTGTCAGTTATAGTGGAGTCATGTTATTCATATCAGTAATTGCTTCCACGAAATCGTTGTTCTCTGAAATATTGATATTAGGTCGAGGTTATATCGGTTCTAGGTCTTAATGTTTTGAAATTGATTCGAAAATTAACGGATGTCCTTGTTCTTATCTTAATAGTTAATGGCTGATTACATTATAGATTGCGTTATTTAACGTAGTTATATTGTCTTTAAGTTCTATGACCTCTATTGTCAATAAAATCCAAATTTAAGATCCAAATTGTATTTCATTTAATCTTTCGACGTTAATTTGTTGTACAGTTGAAGCATTAATAAGAATTTTGTCGGCATCGTTATTGTTAGAAGACCTTATTATATATAAAATATAATATAGTACATCTTCAGTATTGGATGTATTCATCACTGTTATAACACGAGAGGAACCTATCGAGTATGTTTTATATCGCCAATCGACTACTTTACTTTAAAACAATTAGAAATAGTTGAAATATAATCGTGTTATATACATAAGCAAATATCATGTATGTTTGTGACATTTAGAATTAAAAATGATAACATTAGTTGAGTAAAACTCCTGTTTATAACTTATTCAGTATTATATTAACTTCCTTTAGTATAATTCCTTTTGTGTGCTGTTTTTGTTTTCTCTGGAATATATATGGTAATTACGAAAAAATAATTAACTTTAAGTTATAATCTATAAATTATCTATAAACGTAATTCACTGTAACAGTTCAACATTCGACGAGTCAATAATTGTGTTACACAGGAGTTTAATTTAGCCTTAGAATAATTTGTGTTGCTATTAATTTAGTTAAAATGTAAATGATATTAAACATCAACGACAATATTGAAATCAGTTTTAAAGTTTAACTACATAATTTTATCAGGCATATATTTAATATGGAGAAATAGTTAATGAGTTTTCAATATTTCTTACTAATTTAACCAAAAGTTTAATTTAATTTAATTTGCTCTAAATTTGTTAATATTCAATTAAAATTCATTCGACTATTAAATAAATTCAACAAATTAAATTCAAAAGTACCAATTAAACAACATTGCTATTTCGGGTATTTATAAGATTAAATTTCAAATAGATGTTAGGTGCGAACCGAAACTCATAAACCAAACCCCGAAAATCCCAACTTAAGTCAATCAGTATTAACAGTTCAACA
>JAQIVF010000642.1:0-19648 GCA_034698365.1 Steganacarus magnus
AATTTTAATTAGCTTTAAGAATATTGTTTTATTAATATTTTGCTTCAAAATTAAACTTTCAGTCTGTGAAATGCTTAGGAAATTAAAATCCTAACCCAACCAAGAAAGTCAGAAATTAAGGAATTAGCAGAATAAATGACTGTTAGTTACCAAGTCTAATATCCATCTCGAGTAAAATACTGTAGTTACAATTTTTAGATTTATGGCTCATGGAGAAACTATAGTTTTATTCGGAATATCCATTAATTATAGAACAATTTATTATAAATTCAAATAAATATTTAAATTATTATTTGAATTCAAATTGAAAAATTGATCAGAATATTTCAAAAATTAATTAAAATCAAAAGTCAAAATTAAAAATTTCGGTGGTAGCCTAGGCTTGTAAGGGAATCATATACATTGTAAAATGTGTGGTTGGAAATGTTCTATTCATACAACAATCTTTTATTCAAAGTAAAAAGTTGTATATCTTTTTCACACGTAAAAAAATTGAAATCCTATTTTTATTTACTTTAAAATTAATGGCTCGTCGAAATAAAATAAACAAAGTAAGAAAAGGGCTTAAAATGTTTTTAATATTGTTTAGTGCAATATCTGCTGTGCACAGCGATGAAAATTAAATTTAATTTATCTTAAATAAAGCGAGAGTGAGTCATTTTTAATTAAAAAATTTGTTTTTCCGAAGTTTAGAATTTATTTAACTATTCAGCGTACCGTAATTTTTTTAAAACTACGTTTAATCGCTTCAAATAAAAATGCCCAATGGAGAGTGTAAACCAAAAATTGCTAACGAAAGTGTTATTATGCAGTGGACTACAGTTGGTTGAACTACAGCATCAATGAACCACATGTTATTCTAGTTAGTGTTATGTGCTCTCAATGTTCGAAAATATAAGTTATCCATTAATTTTGGATTCCGCGAATATTTCGTAAAGTTAATTAGAGATTCGGCAACTTTTCTTTATTAAAATCTTTTTTTTTGTAAACGATCAACGCTTGTAACATTTTATTGAAATCGAATCATAATTTAGTTTCACCAAAAAAGAGTGAAATCAAAAGCAAACAATCAAATCTATGATTTATGCAAATTTAACCATTTAAGCGTTAAACTTTGAACAGTGAGAACGCCTATCGCAGGGTATAATTTTGATGCGAAATTTGAATAATTTTATAATTAATCACGCAATAAAATTTAAAAATTTGTTGATTGTTAGTATAAATTTGCCATTAAAAATTTATGATATTTGATCAGTTATAACATTCAAATTTTATGAAACTTTATGCAACTCAATATTAGCCAACTTGCGGTGCAGAGCTTATTTCAAACACTAGTGAATATATTATTATTAAATGTCTGTGCAATAGCGAGAGATAATATTTTTTTAATACCGATTCCATTTTCATTTTCCAACATTAATGAATATTTTATTCTGCGCATTTGATCATATTTTATGAATTATATTTCGAAAAATAAAATTTATGTACAATTTAAATGTATTCCAAGATAAATTGCCGCTTTAACAGTCTAAAACATTAGGAACACTGGGAGTTGCCGTCTATGCAGTCATAAATAAAGTTATTTTGTAGAAGATAATGCCTATTTAGATTAAATTGGTTTAAAAATTTAAGAAATATTTTTGATAACCAGTTTTTTACTTTTGGTATTATTTATACTATTCGTATTGGAAAAGCGATACTAATATTATCGGAATGTAAAAAAATTCTCTAATTTTTTTATTAATTTTAACAAATAAGAATATCTAATACACATTTAAAGAAGGAGAAGTCAGCGGAAATGAAATAACCTGTTATAAAAAAATAATATCATACGCATCATTAAATAATTAAATCATACATTTTACTATATCTTGAATTTAAATGGATATACATTTATGTGCGTTTAAATAAATATATTGAAAAATTCATTTAAAGTCACATATCATGATTTAAGCCAAAATTCATAAATCATGTCCTGTTTAAGATGCTCAAAGAAGATCTCTTTTTATATCCAAATATTTTCCTCTTTAAGTATTATAAAACTATAAAAAATAAAATCTATGATCACAAGAAAATCTAGACATAAGAAAAATATTTAAAAAATATAATCATTCATCAATTTATTAAAAAAAACTTTTATCGTAATATTCTGAATATTAGAAAACAGTGTAAGTGAATGCTTTTTCAACGATACTCAATTATTATTCTATAGATTATGTGTATGATACTTATTGAAACGATAAGAATACGAAATATTCTTTGAAATTAATTATATTTACAAAACTTTACAGCATTTTATTTATTTCTATGACAAACATCTGACGAGTACTTCATTGAAAACGAAATTTTTTTAAATAATTAGAAATGTAATTAAGCCTACATAAAAAATTGTTCGTTGATAATTTAAATTAAATTTTCTAATCTAGAATATAAATAGTAAAAATAAGTTCAAAATTCAAGTTTTGAAATATTCTAAATCTGTGAGCTCTATATCCGGTCACTAACTGCACAGTCCATGGTATTCGTTATTAAATAAATTTCACTTACTATATGTAGCGCTCACTTTTATGTCTTTTAAAGTTTTTATTAACTACGGTATGCGCGGATGTATAACACGTGAAAATTTTAATGATGAATTAAAGTTAAGTTCAAGATATTTTTAACTGGTTAATCTAGTTTAAAAGATGTTCCATAGAAACGTTATAAAACAGAATAATTAATGTATTTTGTAAATTATTAATAAAAGTTTAAAATCGATACATAAATCATTAATAATAGCATTACATTTGAAAACAATTTAATGTTTTTCGAATATATAAAGTGAATTTACTAAACTATATATCTTTGACACAAATTAAAAAAACCTATTGATTCGGAATTATATTAAAGAAAATAAAATAATAATTAAAATATAGACTTTCAAATTTCCTTCGACCACTTAAGAGTTGGAATTTTATTTACTTCTACGTGAATTTTAATTTTTAAAATTAATTATTATATTTGACAAATAATTATTCAAATTATTTCTCATATCTGATAAAGTAACTTATTAAGGTCAAAGTAAAATCCAATTCAGAATAAATCAGAAGCATTATTGAATTTAAATTTTAAAATTTGCTATTTTGTATGCGATTGTAGTTACTAGAGAGTAAATCAAAATTAAGGGATGGGTAGGAATTTCTCTCCTAAAATTTGGAAAATCCTCGCTAAAATGTTTAGAGTTGTATATAGTGTTAGCATACTCAAAATATAATATCAATTTATGCGTATAAATTTCAATATACTAATACAAAATATTAATTATTTTATAATTAGTTTCATTCGCAAAATTATAATTCAATTCACTATCCTTATGTATTTTAGTTTGCGTGAAACGATAATTATTTTATTAATTAATGCATTTAGTAATTTATCAAAAAATTTTCAAAGATAACTGAAGTGATATAAGAGCATAGAAAGGATTATGCAAAAATATCAAATAAATTGAACTAAAATTTTCTCCTTCATATGTTGGGCAATGCGGTTAAGAAAGTAAAAAAAGCATAAAACGAAAAACGAAAAAACATGCATATAAAAGCACGCAAGTGGACTTTAACCGCCCAATATCACGGAATCAAACCTGTCCGGTCAACGAACTATAAGCGCTCAGTCCGAAAACTGCGAACAGTAAACTTGTTGGTCCGTCGACCTACCATACCCTATCCTATCGTATCGTATACTATCGTATCGTATATGTATCCCATCCCATCCTATCCTATCCTATTGCTATCCCTATTCCACTACACTTTCTCATATTTTACGAGGCGATAGACTGCTGAGCGGATATGATTTGCCTGTCACAGACTTAATGTTAAAACATTCCAATTAGTGTCTTCTCCATCAAATAAAGTGATATTCCATACATGATAGTTTAAATATTCATCCCAATAACTAACCATTAAATTTTTATAACGCAATTAACTTATTTGCTTTTTGTTAAATTTTTAGTAGAAAACAAGATTTTCATTTTGCTTTTTAGAAAATTCTGCGAAAACTTTACTTTGAATGTTGGGATGTTGGGTGCAAAATGCAAAATTATGAGTAAAGTTTTTAATATTAATTTTTTTAAGTAAAACTTACTATTCATTTTTTTATTTCATTCCCAAAATTCTTTAAATTTCTAAACGTATAATTATTTACGAATTATGTTTTCCCAAATAACTAATTGGAATTTGTTCAATTGCATTACACAAAAGTATTTTTTTCTACTCCAAAACTACTGTATTCAATGGGTGCGCAAAAAATTATTGCAAAAAATAAACGTAAACCATTCAAATTAAAAAGTTTTTTTAACAAATAAAACAATAAAAACTAATAAAAATATTTTAGCATAATAATGCTATGATATTTTTATTACTACACTGTATAAGGTATAATAATCAGATGAAAAAAGTAACAAAAACTTCTATACAGACAGACACACGTTATCTTTTGAGCAACATATATGGAATCGGTTGAACCTAAGGTTGTATGCGCTGTAAGCAATACAGCATATAAACTTTTTCCTATCAATTTTATGGCTATAGTTACTGTACGAATCATTAGTTTATTGCATTTATGATGTTTATTCAAATGGTTTTTCCAATAAAGATTTGCATATTTGCTTTTGAAAAAAAAACAGGAGAATAGCCTCAAAAATTACTGGCAATAGAGTTCGCCACACACTATCATATGATCATTGTTTTCAGATTAATCTTAAAGATTTTCGTAACTATTCAAAAAAATGCTTCTTTATTGTTTAAATTTCTTGGTGAGATAATTCAAGGTTTTCCCATCTCACGCATTAATAATGCAGACAAGGTCCTCGATTCAACATTCTAATAGAGTCCGCCCTCTTTGGCCATTTTTTATGCCGGATTAGCGAAACGCGTTATATAAATAACTTGCATTCAAATAACAGTTAATTTACATACAGTATTATACAGTTTGTATTGTTTGACTTTAAAATTTTTCGTTTTCAATAAAAAAGCTTTCATACGTAGCATCATTATAATAGAATACAGTATACGGTGTGAAATGCCAATTGAATACCAAAATAAAAAATTATCTAAAAATCTGAGTTAACACAATTCTGTAATTTACATTAAACTAGTAAACTAAAAAGATATTAATATCAAATTGAATTTTATGAATGAAGAAAGTAATGTGTCGCTCGCCTACAATAATGTATTGGTTTGAGTCTAATCAGGTAACCTTAACGAGTGCCTACCATTAATTTCACGTAGTAATTGAAGTCAAGAGTAGGCGCAATCAGGTTCTAACGTTAGAGACTAACAAAACATTATTTAGCACAAGGGCATCAAAATGACAGAAACGTATCATAACATACAATACAAAAAAACGTTTATCTTGTTATGACTCAATACATTTGAATAAATCAGCGATAATTGTCTTGAAATAAGTATCGCAAGATTGGGATTACACTTTTTCAGTTTTCCAATTAATACTATAACATGCGTGTTGTAAACTTGTGATTGCACTCATATGCAGTGCATCCAACCTAAATTATCGGCGCTGATTGTAACATTCTTTTGAACACTTTTAAGTTATTGCCACCTTTAAACTTTCACTAACTATAACTAAAATTACCGTTTTATGAAACATGCTAAGAGAGACTTCAGATTACTTAGAGGTTCAACGAATAAAAAATTGTAAATTGTAAGAGAAGGTCGATTTAAAAGTTTTCTCAGTCTAAATTTTTGCTAACAATTATTGACCCTATTATTTGTTAAACCATTTTTGCCGATATAAAAAATTTATAACAATTGTTACTGAAAACGAACAAAGAAAATATGCGCAGAATGTTGAACTGTTTGCTATCTCTAAACCTAACATTGAAAGAGGCCCTCAAGAAGAGCATAGGAGAGCACAGACAGGCTTGTACTATACATTGTGACAATTATAATTACATAACTACTAATAACAGTCATTATTCAGATATATCTTAAGGCATTATTAACGTCTAACGTGGCTCTAAAACGAGCTTAAAAAGGAAAATTTACAAATGTAATCTAAAATATCACATTTCACAGTTGGCTGTCATATTTAACATTTGGGATTCTTTGCCCATAATTTTTACTTTAAGGAATATATCATTGGGCAAAGAAATCGTATGGCAAATTTCTTGAGCCTAAATATTTAACTCTGAGAAGAGGTTTCCCACAATATTATACTAATTTTTTCAAATTGATATATATGAGACATCAAAAGTATCGTATTTAGAAATTTATCCACAGAGCCATTGAGTCTACAGTCTGAATAAGCCAATGCTCATCAATAGCTCGTATGAATTATTTATAATTGCTGTGAGAATCAAACAGGAAAAAATCTGCACTTCATGCTTATCTCATGTCAAAAATAGTAATATTTTAAAATTCTGATGCTCTCCCAAAGTAAAAAAATTGTTTAACAACTATGAAAACCTAATAGTTATGTTGTTTTTCATGGTCGATACTCTTTGAGCGTTGTTATAGATCAGATTAAATAACTTAGTTGTAAGTATTGAATCATTGCTATTCGCTTCCGGCGATAATTGTATCGCACAGAGGAGTTCGAAAGCTACACATTAGACTATAACTTATACATTATCAAAATGAAAAGTGCCGATACTTTATTACATTTCAAGCAATGATAAATTGTTCCGAAGAAAACGAAATCTTAGCTTCGAAATTAGCAATTACTGACACGATTTCGTATTAATAAGTTAGAGGTTAAAACTTACACAAACTGCGCATACAGTACAGTATGTTAAAAATAATCGTCCATAAAATAATCATTCAATTTTTTCAATTTACTTTTACTTATGAATTATGAATTTTAAATTCTGAAAAAAATAGTAATTTAAAAACACAAACCATAATTAATAAACAGATGTTGAATTTTTTACAATCGAATATAGAAATTGAAAATACGGTACGGTTTAAACAATTTACATTTTTACAACTTGTTTGAGCAAAAAAACTGATAAAAAGTTAGTGACGCTCACACTTTATCGTGATATAGTCAATCATGGCATTTGACTATAAATGCCATGATCAACAAGTTAGCATTTTTTACAAGCGGAGCTCGTTTATAGTTAAAAGTGGGTGAACTATCCGAATGAGAATGAGGCAGAATAGAATAGAATATTAGTTTCTGGTTGAAAATTTCTTATTAGCATTGAAAATAAACTTAAAATCATTAACATTTTTTTAATGAATAAAACAGAATATTTTTAAATTAGCGATGCGAATCTCAATCACTTAGAGATACCCAGGAATCTATTCGCGGTTCACTTAAGTTAACTATAGTTGGGTGAATGAAATCTATTAGTATCTGATTAACTTATTGTTTATTCTTGCAGAAATTTTTTATGGTGTTTAGGAGATTCTGAATGAATTTTCTAGTTTTAATATCGTGCGCCGAAAATTCTTACGACTGATTAATTTTAATTTGAAATAAGTTCGATATTAAATTGAAGTCATCTGAAGCTCGATATTCATTGAATTGTGAAAAAGAGATCCAAAAATAAAACTACAAATGATTTGTAAACATAAAAAAATAATTTATTTATTTATTATCTATTAGAGATACCTTTTTATTTTTTGTTGGCGTTTCGAGAGCCAATATATTTTCGGGCAAAAGGCATTTTCTTTTACAAGAGCTTAATTTAAAAGCGCATTAATTAGGAAAAAGTGAAAGCTGTGACGCGAAAAATAAACGAAATTTATTATTTTAAAACTAATAAGAAAATAAGCCATTAATTACAGTTGAACAGTATTTAGCAAAAAATACACGTCAAATATAATTTAATAGAAGATTTTCGGCGTCTTAAACATGACTTAACCAAAATTTTGTAAGCATATAATTTAATGCAACAGTTAATGACTGCCACGACTATAAATGCTGACGCCTTTGATATGCCTTTGGCTATGGCTATAATTTTAGTCCGTTTTCACTATTAACCACTCATTTGAGTCAAACTTTCTATTATTATGTAACGTTCAAAGAATTTTTGATCAGTTTATAAAAATAACAATGATATCACTGTTGACGAAATACTAGGAAAAGCAGTAATAAAAAAAATTCCGCCATTGTCTTATAAAAAAACTATAGCATCTGCTTCTTGTTATTGTGGTTTTTTTATATAAGTTTTTTTAATTAGGTATACATACATACATACAGATACATAGAGTTATATACAGTTACTGTAATATGGACTGAGTGAGGTTGAACTCAATAAACAATACTCAAAATGGTCACTTACCCATTAGATGTGAATCACATTACTAACATCACTAATCCGTACTGTAAATAGTGGTGCGGATTATCACTGGTTAATAACAATATTAAAACTAAAATACTGTATGATAATAATACTGTTTTAATACTGTAGTGGTTGTGTGACGACGTACGAGGCAATAGGCAATAGTAGTACGATGTGATGTGATAGTCACAGCAATCTAGTATGCATGTAACACTGAACGGCCAAATGAAAAGTGCAACTCAATAAAGTGTTATGTACTGAGGAAGTTGTCTTTCCACTTCTTTCCACTTGTTTCCACTTTCGAGCTTTGCCGCAATGTTGTGTAAGAATTATCTTACATATGCCAGCATAGATTCGTTAACCTGCGGCTATAGTCACGTGAGAAGCGACAACATTCGCAAACAACTTTCATTGGAGGATGGCGTTAACCAAGTTTACCATGTAAGTACTGTAAGTACTGCAGCAGCACTACTCCCGGCTCAAGATTGTGTAGGTATGCAGCAAAGGTGCAACGGCTTCGTAATATGGAGGTGATTGCCTGTCCCCAAACCAAACCTCAACATACATTAATGTTATTTCTCAAATCCACCACATTCGCAACATTCACAAAAAAGTTAAATGTTGTGTTGCATGAGATGCAACAAAAAAATTGGTTATCAATGTTAAACGTTAAAAATGCTCAAACTCTGCAAATACATCTTTTTGAGATTTGCACACTCGCCGAACTTGTCGCTGATTGAGTCTCATCGAGTCTAAACAATTCCGTTCCCGCTGTCAGCCTCACCACTACTACCCCACCACTACTCCAGCATTACTCCAACTCTACTCGAGCACTGCAACGACGAATTATCGAGAAATAGCAAAAGTAACCATTAAATTTAATCAAAATCTTTTCGATTTTTTTGCCGCATTAATTACCAAACCCAGACCATAAAATAATAATTATTTTTCAACATCATTATAACGCTAATTAATATATATCAGTGAATCTTTATTTTTGTTTTTAATAAATAACTTATATATACAGAGAGTATATTTCTTTATATTAATTTAAATATAAATAATTAATTAGTTGCGAGAATATACGGTGATTGTTAAAACTTTTATGTAATAACTATAGATAAATAAATAATGTGTTTACCACTTATAATATAATGATAATATAATGACTATAAGATTAGTCTTGAAATCCATGCAGTACTGATATTTAAGGAGGCGAATGACATAACATGAAAGAAAAATTTCTCAGTCGTTAACAAAAAAAGTGATATTAGTTACTATTCCGGATTCTTTCCTATAACTCCCACATTATCAGACCAATAAATAAATAAAATATGGGAATGTTAATGTTTGTATAAAGTACTTGAGGCCATCTCATAATTAAATAATATTTAAAGCGATTCCATTATAGTTTTTTTTCTCAGCGAAAAAAAATCATTTGTCAGATTCGCGATTCTAATGAATAAAAGATATAAAAATCTGTTTCTTTAATGAATTGAGCACTTAATAGCAATCCATAATAATATTGTTTCGTACGATGATAGTCAATGAATAGAAAACAGTTATTTATGATCTCTTACATAACAATATGCGCATAACAGGAAAATGTTCGGAGTTAATCAATTTAAATACATCTTCTAAACAAACATTATTACACATATTTATAATCACTTTATTATTTTTTTATTTAAATAATTTCGCTATTTAATTCTCTTTTCAATTTATTTTTGCTATTCCTTAAGGCTTAAATTTAAAGTTTATTTTGCTAAAAACGTCAAACTTCCGGTAAAAAAATCACGAATTGTGCAAAAAATTCTCCGCCTTTTATTAAATATTTACTGCGCTAAAATTAAATAATATGGTGTAAAATTTCCTAAATAATATTTGCTTTTGATTTCAACAAATTGTAATGCATATAAATGAAAGTAACTTTGTTTAACTGAAACAAGAATAAAACCCAAATTTCTGCATTTAAAACGATTATGTATTCAAATAAATCAAAATGTATACGTTTTTTATTCACTGTTTACTTTACAAATAGAGATGTTAATTCTGGTAGATTTACAGTAATAACAATTAATTTTTTCAATAATGCCTGAATTTAGCAAATTTCTTTTGAAAAATAGCTAAATAATTGATTAATGGTAATTTTTTATAATTTAATAGTATCGCCGCTTATAGGGTATTCACGACTTAAGAAGGGCTTAAAGGGTTTATATATAGACTTTCAGCAAATTATTTGCTAATACATGCGATACCTAACAATCGAGAGGATGTTAAAGTTATTTCGATGAAAGCCAAATTGGTGTTATAAAAAATGGATATTTTCACTTTTTTTTGCAGTTTCAATAGTTGATAAATATGTTATTTTTAGCTTACTTTTTGGTTTTAAAAAACCTGCTTATGGATTTGACATGGTCTGCCTGCTTGACTGTCTATATTAATAAATTCTACTTTTTAATAAAAGCCACGCAATTCTGCAGAAAATATAAATTGAAAATAAAAATTTTCTTACCGTTTAAATCATTTTAATTCTTATTAACATTTTAAATATGATTATATTTGATTTCAATAAAATTAGATTATATTTAAAAATAAAATTAAGAATTTCTTTATTTAATTAAAAATATACAAATTAAATTTAGGTAATTATTTTTAAATTAAATCTAAGTAAGGTAATATGTCATTCTTGTTTTAAGTGAATTTTACTTTTAACTAGTTTTCGAAAATATTATTTATTATACCACTACTTTAAATTTTAATAATTAGATTTTTCAATTAGCAATTCATAAATTTTAATATTGGTTCTCATTATAATATTAGTAATAATTTACATAAATAAGTTGTAAAAAATCATTTTCAAAAATTATTCAAAAGAAAGGAATCAGTTTAAAATTTATACATTTCAAAAAGCGTTTATTTTAATTCGTGTATTTCAACTTACGTTAGAAATATTTCTAAAATATTTCTCTGATTATTTGTGTAAAATTAAACAACAATAAAATACTATCATTAAATTATACATGTAATTTTTGGGTTTATATTTGTAGTGACTTTTAAGTCTAAACTCTAATATACTGTACAAAGACTAACTTAACAAATTACTGAAAGTTTACTTTCTCCAGGACTTTCCCTTTTTTCAAATCTACTATCATAATTTTTCTTTAAATTGTTAGATTGTGTAACCTTCGAGAATCACTGTAGGAGTGTAACTACCAGTGTAATTACTATATTTTAAAAAACTAAAAATAGATTCTGGTTTAATATTTAATGTTTCGAATTAATTGATACTTAGTGTACTGTATTATTTAAGCGCATTGTGTAAATATTATTGAAGAAGTTGAAGTAATACACTGGAATAGAATATGCATTCTCTTACTTTTTAATTACTGTTGGAATTTTTACGTGGCTATTTTATTGCATTCGTACGAAATTCACGAAAAGTTTGAATCTAGATTATATTAGCAGTCTTTCAAAATTGATTAAAATATCAAAACTTGCATCGAATTTATCAACATTAATATTGATTAAATAAGTGTTAGTCTAATTATTTAAATGACTCGCTGTTAGATCTCTAAGCTGGAATGTCAAATGACTTAAATCGAATTAAGAAAGTTAGATAAGTCTGGTGGAAGTTTCATATTCAAAACATTCTCAAATTGGATTAATTCCGACACAATTTTCTCTTAGTGTAAGATCGAGGCAAAGTATAGTCAGACCATACTTAGAAATTAAACTTATTTTTAAAATATTAGTATCCGAAAAGCATTCCGTATATAAATAGGAAATAAATCAAGAAGATTTTTTCCGGTTTCGCCTTTTGTTAATTACCTGTTTTCCTCCCATAAATTTTTGTTTTTCTTATTGTTTTTTTAATTTGTCAGGTATTTTAACGAATATTTTAAAAGAACATGCTATTAATTTACACAATAATTCTTATCGAATTTCTAATTACAGCAAATGACGAAACTATTATCAGCAGAATAAAAATAATCAAAATTAACAACAATTCGCTTTCAACTATGTTAGTGTTAGTTTAGTTTATCATTTGAATTGAGTATATCATTCCCCCCTAATATACTCATTTCAAACAGATTTATTTTAAGCCTATAGTGATATTTTTAGCAAACAATTCTCTATAAGAAAGAATTTTTAAAGAAATTCCATTCTCTCAGGAGTAAAAGAGTTGAACTCAAATGAGAAGTGAAAATGACAGAAACATTAGCATAAAGTTAAAAATGCATTATTTATTATTGGTTAGATTTGCATATTTGCAACTTATAAATATCAAATATTAAGCGATGTCATCCGATATAAGTTATTGGCAATGAATGAATTTTTTGTTGCATACATAATATATTTTAAATGTTATAACTATATCTAATATTATATAACAAAAACACTTTTACTATTAAAATTTTTAATGTCAAGTGTAAACTTGTTTTATGATAGTAAAAATTTATTCTTTTCAATTTAATCATCAATGGGAGTAAAATTGTATTTACAACTTATAAAGAAAGAAAAATCTGTCATTTATATATTACAGATTCTAAAAGTTTGAATTGAGACTTAATTCTAAGGTACTTATACGCCGTTTTAAGAATTGATATGAATTTGATCGCTGCCCGCATCAAAATACAACTTAATTTATCGTTAGATGGGTATAGACAAAAATTTTTTGTAAATTTTTAATTGCAAATCAACTTTAATCGCATAATTACAATCTCTTAATTCGTCCGTTTATTTATGCTGAGAATAAACTCAAGCCAACTAAAGTTCTATCCGCCCAATTAGTTTTCATTAGATAAAAAAATCGGATGTATGTTCAAAACCTTTAGATTAAAGTTTTCTTGTGAGAAATAAATTTTTTTGATGTGTCTTATTAAAATATTTGAATTTGTAATTATCGTTTTTGTTTTTATTTCAACATAAAAATTATTATGTAAAACAAGAGGAAGATTTTTCTTTAACAGTATTAGCATAAAATTTAAGCTCGTGTTCACTCTTCTGATAGAATACCAAATTGATTTTGTTTTAATGTGGAAATTTTTAATTTCACCTGTATTTCGCTTTTTAACTTTGTTTAATTTTAATTGCATTCCAATTTTTTTTAATTTAAATTTAATTTCAATTTCAATCAATCGAATTAGAAAATAGAATTTGAAACAACACTCGCTCAAACACACTCTCGGAATGCATAGCTTATTATTCTGTTTATTGGACGCGCATTTTGACAAAGCAAGGTTGCAAACGCAGACAAAAAATATAAAATCCAAATTGTAAAAGTGTGAAAACTATAAATACTAAAGAAAAAACTAAGAAAAGTATATAAACCTCTTTTAGGCCATAATGACCAATAATGTGTTTCAAAAAAGACTCAAAACGTTTATTGTTGCTTTTTTGTCTACACTAAAACTAGAATTATAGAATAGCGAAATTATTGTTGTTTTCGACTAAAGTGTTATTGTATTTCGTCGACCAAACACTTTCCACTCGAGTTTGGAACAATTTGGAGGGTAATTGTCTGTTTTGTTTGGAATCTTATTAAGCAATTCAAAAAACATTTGCCTATAAAATGAGTGTATTTTTTTCAATTTACGACAATTTTTACAGCAGTTGTAATCTATTATGTTTTTCTTGCTTCGTTTCTAAAACAAATTTTTTATTCAGCACAAAGAAAGTGTTTTTTTATTACATTTACTATTTAGACTAATGCTGAAATTTTTCCCAAAATCAAAACACATCATTCAAATTGCAATAAACAATTGTTAATTTATATTAATTATCTGAATATAATTAAATTATTAAAACATACTAAATATTCGTGTAAATTAAACATTAACATAACCATAACTAAATTGTAAGAAACATGTTACGCACTTTTTTATTTGTAACTTTTTTATTGAAATATTCGCAGCAATGAATTTCAAAGAATAGAGAACTTATGTTTGGATAGTTATTTTAAATACTTATGAGTGATTAAGAAACGCAGTGAAAACATTTGCATTGAATTGAAAAGTTTATTTATTTATTTTGATATAAAATCAACGATAAAAATAAAAGCTATCAAGTATAACAATTTAAATATATGTTAATTTTGTTTATATTCAAAATACCATATATACAGAGTACATGAGTTGTTAAAACTGATGGCATCAGAATGTTTCATGACTGCATTTGATAGCAACCAAACAAAAATAAAACAACAAAAAGATTGTCAGATGAAATTTAATCGTGATTAATTAATATAAATGTCTTGGGTTTCTGATTTAAATTTCTATATCAAAATCACGATCAACTTTTATTTTTGGTAACTTTTTGCTAAAAAACTTTTAGTTTTGTTTTTTTTTTAATGAAAAAAAACCCACAGAACTTGATATATGTCATGATATATTTGTCAAAAATTGTTTTAAATTTAATCAATAAGTTGTCTGACTAAATAATGGCTTATTTTATTATTTATTTTTTTTTGCATTTTATAAACTAATAATACTTCGAAAAATTGTATTTAAACATCAATTTTCATAATAATAAATCGCAAATTATTGCTTTTCACTAAACGTTAAACAGTATACTTAATAATTATTGAAGTTTATGGAATTAATAATTTTTTAATAAAAATAAATCGAAAAATAAATATTTAGAAGTTTTGATAACCATTAAATAGTTGTAATCTGTAAAAGAAGTTTTACAAAATAATAAATTGATAGAAAAAAATAGCGAAATTAATGCACTTTTCAAAACTTATCAAACGCTATATCAAATGAGTAATAAAATAAAAATAATAAAAACGAATTTTGTAAAAACTAGGATTTAAATAAAAAATTTGGCAATTAAAACAAACAGTGAAATAAGTTTGAAACAATAAATTTTAAACACAAAATAAATAATGTTAGAAAATCTTTTTTTTTTCACAAAAAATATTTTATAAAAATTCATTGCAATTTAAACGTTAAGAGCAATTCGTATCGAATTCACTTTTGTTTGCCGATGAATTAATTTCAAAAAAAGAAACATAAATTTTAAACTCCGAGAGCCTTAAGCTAAATCAAGATTACTAACTAAGAAACTTGATTTTAAAACATAAATTTTGAGTAAAACTAAAATAGATATGCATTAAATTTCAACAGTTTAGATTTATAAGCGAAATTCTTGCTCTAATTGAATAAATGTAAGGTATGATCATATTTAGAATCAATTACTAATGACAATTAATTTCCTTTTTTTGCGCGAAAAAATAAAATTATTTTAATCTTCAATTTATTGAAATATTTTAAAAATATATTTTTTAGCTTACAGTCATATATATATTTATCTGTATGAGCTTCTACGATGAGGTGACAGACTGCGATGTAAAGTCCGACATTCAGTCGCAATCGACATACTAATGCTTAGTTATAAGTTAAATCTTGGGTTAAATAAAACATATATTAAGATCAATGATTCGTTTTGCGTTTAAATATTGCCATAATCTCAGGATTCAATAATAGGCGCCAGTCGCGTATTAATATAGGTTTTTAATAAAATACTCAAAAACAAAATCTTTATGTTAAGTAAGTTTGACAAAATTGCGGTGAAGAGTTGGATGACATGTCACATAAAGGAATAAAAATTTTAATGTAAGATTTATATAAAACACATACCAATTGATCATTGATTCCAATCAATAGGGCAATCAACTGCAGCATGATTTTATTGCCACACTTTCAAACGATTAGAAAACTTTTTTCATGTTTATTTAGACATTCTAACCGCATTTAATGTTACACTCTTTGACAACTAAAAAATAGTAAATACTGTTTAAAATTTATATACACCGAATGTAAGTAATCTTTTTGAGATTATTTTGAATTTATATTTTTTTTCAAGTAATTTTTCTTCATAGTGGTTAAAATCGCTGTTCAATCTTCGTCAACTCACAAGCTTCTAAAACTGTTCGCACACACATGCAAAGTGAAAAATAAAATGCTGCGCAACAATGAGCAAAAATATAAATTTATAAATTATGAATTAACATATTCGAAATTAATGGCCTTAATATATAGAAAATTAATAAAATTTAACTATTGTTAATAGACTTATTAGGTTAAAAAATAAAAATTGATAGAAAATCAGAAATATTTCAAAATTATTTATAAACAAGACAAGACATTCATAATAGAGCTCACTTTCTTAATTAATTAAAATAGTTAGCATCCTTAGCATTGTTGTCATTATATAAAATATTTAATTAATCTTTCTTTATCGCACTGGCGTCTAATCATACTATTAAGTTATAACTTGTATTAAGCATGGAAGTAACAGACTTCACTAAATAAAGAGAACTGTTGAAACACACAGACAGACAGACAGAAAGACAGACATTGTCAAATCCATAAACTCGCTTTTATATATAGTGAGAAAAAAAGGTAAGCAAAGTTTGTTTATATTTCATTTATAAAATTTTAATTTTAATTTAAATCAAGACACATTGAGCTCACTTTTTTTTGCAATAAAGAATTTGATAGAATATTTAATAAAATATTATTATGCTAATAATGTATTAAAATTCGCATTATTTATTGAAATAATTAGTTAATAAAACTTTACTGATTGAAGTTCAATTATTTAGTCTCTCCTAAACAATGGATAAAATCATGTCATAAATTTTTTAAATGCTGTAAAACGTACATACAAACTAACGGACGGACGGAAGGAGATGGTCATATCCATAAGATGAGAAAGTGAGCTAAAAAGTTTAGTAAAATTAATAGTACGTAAATATAAATAATCAATAATAAAAAGAAAATTTTATCTGTTATTTAAGAAATGTTTTCGATACCAGTTTTGAATTGATATAATGCGTAGAAATAAGTAGTGGCGACGCTATCAGATATATATATTCCCAATTTCTTCATCCCAATTACGTATTTGTTCCATTATCTCTAATTTATCATTGATAATTCACTATATAATATATATTGACAGCCGAAGCAAATTTTTAAAAAATAAAAATTAGATTAATGATAACATGCAAAAACTTTAAAACCAGGAAATCAAACACGACTGCGACAATAAAACGTAAAACAAAAAAATTCAATTTAAGTCATATCAAACAATTATTTAAATTACTTACAATTTTTACTTACATTTTTCGTTTAAAACTTCAAAATATAAGTTTAATTATTAATACAGTTATTACTAGATTTTAATCAACTAAAATTGATTTTAGTCTTTCTGCACACTATTTCAATAAATGTTTGTTCGAATTTATTTTATTAGATGTCACCATAATAAGCTGTTATAATATATTCGATTAACATTAATGGAATAATAACCTGTGCCCAAAACTGGTTTATTCTGGACACTCTGCTATGCGGTACTTTGCGTGTATAAAGAATTTTTTTCGCCCATTTTCTAACTCTTGTTAAAGACAGTAATTTTTCGTATTTCTTTTTTTTAAAGCATGGTATATATTTTGCTAATTAAAAACGAGTCAATTAATTTCGTCTGAATAATTAATATTGAAAATCTTTTTGATTTTGAGCTTAAATTAGTAAAAAATAATATTTCGATAGAATATATTTAAATAGTAATTTATTTTATAAATATGTCAATTTTTAAACATGCCTAAAATATTCAATATTCGCAACTATAATAAAATAACTTATTTTACAGTAAAATTACATAATTAATAATAATAATAATAAAGTAATATATTGTTTACTTAATTCAAAGGCCATTTTTTACACAATTTGCAAAAACAGGATAAGCTAATGTTGTACTCAATGAGTTATTGTGCTCTTCTAAGGAGTTTTGAGCGTAATGGATAACTAAACTAACAAGTGATGGGTAAATATTAAACGGT
This sequence comes from Steganacarus magnus, assembly GCA_034698365.1. Classification (NCBI taxonomy): domain Eukaryota; kingdom Metazoa; phylum Arthropoda; class Arachnida; order Sarcoptiformes; family Steganacaridae; genus Steganacarus; species Steganacarus magnus. Next base: position 18,132 of record JAQIVF010000642.1, read on the forward strand.
TCCGCAAATCCATAGCCACGATCTGTTTTGTAAATGAGACAATGACACACTTCACCGCCAGAAACAATAGAGAGCGCAAACTGACGCGATTGTCTACTATTTCTAATAAGGAATGTTCCGTCAGGTTTGCCATCTAACAATTGTTTGGCGTCATCGCGACTACAGTCGCGCACAAACCACGTCGACTCGTTGTCGTGAGGCAGAGAACCTCCACTATTTGCTTCTAATTTCTCGAATATCGAATGTTGTTTACCCAATTGCTGAAGATCTGGTTTGATTGAGTTGATGTCTAACTCTCGCAATCGATTGTAAGCCACCATACTTTTCAATTCCTTTTCTAACTGCGCTTTGCCTTCAATGAGTTCGTTAAGTTTGCACTTTAGCTTTTGGTGGTGATCTTGCATTAAGTTAATCTCGTGCGCAAGTGATTCGGTTTGTAAGTTGCAATTAATAGCGATGTGTTCTTCCAATAATGTGATGCAAGCGTCAAACGATTTCAATGCTTGCCTTTTCAACTGAATTTCTTGCGACGTTCTGTTATAATCTTCGTTGAGCTGATCATACAGTTTGGTTTTCTGACTCAACTCTCTCTTAATTTCCTTTAGCTTTAATGATATCTTGTGAACGTCATCGGTCTCAATGTCGTCGCACTCCACTTGATTGAAACGCGACACTGGATGCAAGAGTTTCACATTCAAAGTTTGGTTATAGTGAGCAAGTGATTCTTTTCGGTGATAATTGATTAACTCAACAACAGAGCGAAACTTAAGAGGTTCAGAAAATCCGTACATATTGTTTTTGTGGCATATTTTAATTAATTTATTAGTGCTTTCTTTCCTTAACGTTAACGTGTATTCACCCGAACCTTTATTACTGGCGTCGCGTACGAGAAACGTGCCGTCAGGTGTGTCTTTCAGCTTATCGTTCACCTCATCTCTACTGATGTCACCCCAATACCACTCTGCGTCTTCTAGTCTCTCACTCATCGATGTATTCATTCTAAACGTACATACAAACAATTATAAGCGATTGCAATAATCATAATACTGTGGTAAGTGTCAGTGGTATGAAGTATGGATCAAATCAAAAAACAGCCCTTCACTGGGCAGCTCGCGATTATCATAGACACGCGTGCGACCCAATGATGGACTCATTTTCGATTGAATTGTTCACAACTGCCACTAAATGGTTTGCAAATGTGTCGAAATGACAACAATGTTCACCTTTTAAAGCCTCACATTTTGGTTTCCTTCGATGCAAATGTGATATCAGTTTAAATGCACACATCCCTTATCCCGCAATACTCAGAATAATGTATGGTTTGTGTGGTTGTATGTGTTGTATGTGTTGTGTGTGATGTGTTGATAAAGCGATAGTAGAGCTATGCTAATGCCAGTAACACTATTGGCTCATCAAACACATACTAACGCATACTAACGCTTACATATGCTATACAATCACATACACACCATATAGCATAGAGCTATGGGTTCACCAACAATCGCTAACGTAGTGCT
>JAQIVF010000643.1:0-19644 GCA_034698365.1 Steganacarus magnus
TTAATTTATTTTTTGAAATTTGATAAAAAATCATAGAAAACAAGAAAATAAAGTTAACCGGTTAACTGGATTTTTTTTTCTTAATTTAATCGGTTAAAACTATTCTTAACCTTAACTTTAACACTATAAATTTTTAACTTTAACCTTAACATTAACCGGTTAACCGTTTAAAATGCGCATCACTAGTTATTTATATCAAATTAACATTTTTTAAAACAAAAATTACTTATATGGTTTGTCTGCTATGTTTTTTGGTTACCAACAACTTTATGAGTAGAATGATTTTATATGTTAACACAAGCAGATTAGAAAATATAGTTTGTTGTTTCTTTTAAATCTTGTGTATTTGCAAAATTTTTTCAATATCTATTGTTTGTAAACAACTATAACAATTAATGTATTTTAGATAATAAAAGTTATAATATAATTTTAATTAGAAATTTTCCTTTTGATTATACTGTTTTGATTTGAAATATATATATAAAATATTTTTTGCTCTAATTATATATTATATTAATAAATAAAATGAGTTTATAAGTCAAATATTTTTTCTAATTTTACTGATAAATTTTTTGTAACATGAAATTTATACAATAAACTTAGAATTTCTAAATATTTTTTCAATTTTCACTGCCCATTATGTTTCCTCTATATATTATTTTTCACAAATTAGCTATTATTTGAAGATAATAACTGCTTTTTTACAGTTAAAAACTACACATACAAATTCTTAATTTTTCTTACTAAAACATTGACTTTAACACTTCAAAGGTATTACAAAAAAACCTTCCACTTAAGGTATTTTGTATAAACATTTTCTCTGCTTTCCACAATCCATTTAGCATCACGATTTATGCGCTTCACCCGTAAATATAACCGCGCCGTGTTATACACAACAGCTTACCAATTAGGAGTAAATCTCATAGAAAAGCATTGCCATTCCTTTTAAGCTAAATTATTATGTGGCAAATAATTACTACATAAATACTTGTTGAACAGTTAAAAGGTTATGAAACGCTAGAAAAAAAATGATAACTAAGTATAAATGGACTAAAGCAAGAAGCAGTGAAACAATTTAAGTTTGGTGCCACAAAACTTAGCAGTTCTATAAAGTAACCGATAAAGCTGTAAATGAAGTAGTTCTCGATTTGAGGTACAGTTTTGTGATGCCTGAGATTACAGTACTGCTGTTATTTGTGACTTAGCGATAGAATAGGTCACGTGTATATATATAGTTGCTTAGGAAACAATGGTTTAGAAATCGTAAGTTATAAGCACATGTTTACTGCTTATTGTTTTCTTTGAAAAAGTGGTATCAATTTTATTTTAATATTGAATACTTTAAAATTTAATAAAAAAATTTTAAAATGAGTGTACTTAATAACATTATAAATATTGATAATTGTGATTCGTGCAATAAATTTTGTATTTATGAGTGCAAAACAATTATAAATAGTGAAAGACAAAATAAGTTAAAAAGTTTTTATAGTGAATTAAATAGTAAAAGAAAAAATTTATTTTAACAAATGTTGAAAAACAATTCAATAAAGAATCAAATAAATTTAATTGGATATATAAACTGGACAATTTAAAAGTGTGCCGGCAGTTTTTTTTAAGTATTATTAATTTAAAAACAACAAAAAGTATTGAGAATGTTTTTAATATTAATGAATGTGAAAATAAACAACACTGGAAAAAACATTCAGAACAATTTAATTTAGAAATTGACAATTTTATAAACAGTTACAAACCTGAACTTTCTCATTATAACGTTAATAATTCTCCAAATCGACGATACATCGAAAACAATAGTGCTTCAAATCTATATATAATTTTTGCTCAACATAAAGGATTTACTCCCAGATTCAACATAATTGAAGAAAAAATTAATAACAGTGAAAATAGGAGTGAAATGTGCGGTTTTAATTATTTTTTTAATAGAATTAAAAAATTAAATATAGGCTTTCGAATTAGAACAAGTGATTTATGCAAAGACTGTGCATTATTCGACACACATCAATCAGAAGAAACAATGTGTAATTGTAAAGTTTGCATTGATCATGAAAAACATTTAGAAAATTACATTAATGCAAGAAAAATCATGCATTTAGATTCGCAATTAGGTATATATTTTTCTATAAAACAGCGTATTTCACTCGTTTCTTTTGGGGATATATTGATAGGGGTAGTAAAATGAGTGAAATCGATCACTTTTTCTTGCTTTTTGAGCAAAAAGAAGTGTTTTTTACTCATATGTTTTGGGGGTATATTGATAGGGACAGAGAAATGAGTGAAATCGATCACTTTTTCTAGTTTATAGCTAACTTTGTATTTCTATGAAATCAATATTTTTTATAAATACATTTTATATTTATTTAGCAAAACGCAACAGTGATATCAAAGTTGTCACTTCAGATGCACAAAAAACATTTTCCATACCAATGTTAAAACTTGGAACAGAAAGTCATTTTTGCGTAAGATTGAGTGCTATTAATCAGTCATTTTGTGAAACTGGAGAAAATGGTAATGCTTTGTGTTTTTTATGAATGAAATTGAAATTGGAAACACTTCTATTGAACATACAAGTGTTATTTTAAAATTTTTAAAAAGTGAATTTTGTAATGAAGCAAAACATTTGATAATATGGTCAGATAATTGCTTCAGAGAAAACAAATGTTTTTTATTGTTTTCTAATTTGATTCGAATTATTAATGATAACTCGATTACACTTGAAACTGTGTCACTTAAATTTTTAGAAAGTGGACATACTTACATGTCGTGTGACAGTTTTCATGCAATGATCAGCCATCAGATTAAAAATGAAAACAATTTAATTTACAATCCTGACCATTGTTTAGAAATTATTAAAAAATAAAGAAAAAATGTCACTGTAGATACAGTATATTATGAAGACATTTTAAAATTTGAAGATTTGACACACAGAAAAAGTAATAGAACTCCTTTTTTAATAAAAGACATTAAACAATTCCAAGTCAGAAAAGGAAGTTTTAAAGGATTTATCAAAAAAGATCACATTAGTGAATTCAGTGAAATAGATTTGTTACATCCTAAACATCTTAAAAATATTGAAAACGATTTAAACAGTTTAAATAAATTAAGTAAACAAGAGAAACCTATTGGTTTGTCTTATAAAAATTTTTTAGAATTTCAAAAACTTTCTAAATATATCCATAAAGATTATAGATCTTATTATGTAAATTTAAAAAGTTTTGTAAATGATTTACCACGAAATTAATAAATAGTAATGTTTTTCTTATATTCACATACAATTTCTCACAACCTTTGTATAGCGTAAATTTACATATACTCTTTGTATGCTGCGTCGATCTTGTTCTATCGCTAAGTCACAAATAACAGCAGAGTAATAAAAATATTTAGATCAGGAAAAAAAAACATAGATATTATTCAATGTTTTATGAGCGCAAAGGCTCACAACTATAAAAATCGATTCTTATTTTGGACCAACCAGGAAATTTTATCAACTTTTCATTTTATTAAAAACACAATAGATTCACGCTTAATAAATTTGCAATTAAAGAAAAATTTAGAATCATTTTGTTTAACAGAACTTGTATACTTTTTCAGCATTATTTTTTTACGATTAACAAAATAACCAAATTTAATTCAGAAGCAAAAATATTTATATTATTTTTTTAAAGGCGTAGTTTTACGCAAAACAATTTAAGCATTTAAGCGGTTTTTGATAAATTATCTTATCAGTAAATCTCTTGACATACTGATATAATATTGTTACGATATTGGAATTACGGCTTACAAAGCGTCACAAACTATCCACTTTCTTAACTAATATTATCGTGAATGACTACTATTATAAGACTACTCATAGTCTTATTACTATGAGTCACAAGTTATATCATTATTCATCTAATATTATCATAAATGTCTTCTATTATAAGATGACTATTATACATATTAGTAACTACATATCATTGTATAACGCATTATTGTTATTCACATCTTATTATGTTAAACTATTACTGACGATTCCCACTATTACTAATCAACCCCTATTTAAGCACTTACAATGTTATTTCATTAAGCAATCCGTATTTAGCATTCCGTAATTAGCATTAAAGTACTTAACATTCTGTTTTTAGCATTAAGCGTTAGCATAACTCACAGCAGTGAGCATAACACGTACTGTAAACAGCGTAAGGTACAATTTTTTTCGCATTGATAAAAATTCTAGGGTACTCTTAAACTCATCGGATTCAAACGACAGTTTTTCAAATCTTGACTTTTCGTTAGTGGGTCAGATTTAACCAATTTTCTAGGGTGGGGTCATTCCTAGGCAAGGACTCACTCTCTCTTTATTATCTCGTTGAATGCAATAATTAACAATATATATTGTAAAGTGTTGAAGATAATTGTTTAGTTAACATTTATCAAAAATGATAATGTGTTTAAATATTTCATTCTATATTTTATTAGCTTATTTTTTCTATTAACGAAGTAAATTACCTCTGTTTACCTTAACTACGAGAGTTAATTCAGTAATCTAAGCAATAGGTTAAATAAAAGTTAATTAAAAAAATTAATTTGTTTGCATTTCTTAATTTTAAGAGATATATTTATTTTACTAGTTTATTGTTTGTGTATGAGATTTAAAAAAAATTATATCAGGAAATACCAAACACAGGGAATAAATATTTATTATTATTTAAAAAACATATATGTGTAAAGTCAATATATTATGAAAATACTGCTCATATGTTTTTGAAAATTAAAGTGTTTTCCCTAGTGATTATTAAAGTCTATTCTATAATTAGATGAAACAGTATTTTTGACGATCAATTTACAATAAAAAGCCAATAACACAAGTCTAATGTAATGTAATGCAATACAAAAGATGAACAAATTAGTAGTCGATCAAAGTTTTCTTGTTAAAACAAAGTGCAAATAAAATTTCAACTTAACACCACATACTTTATATGTTTTTTAATTCTAGAATTTAAATACAATAACTAATATTGCACTGCAAATTTTTTCTTAACCCCATTCTTGTTTTTTTTTTTAGTGAAACGCAATTTATTTTTCTTGCGAATATTATTTATTTCTTATAATAATGCTCGTAATAATAAATGCCAGATTTTGTTTATTTTATGTGTCAGTAGTGTTGACAACAATGATTAGTAACAGTAATGGTATGCCCGCTGATATCGACCCGTTCAAAATACCGGCCAATAATCCCGAACGACAGCAAATGAAAAGCAAACGCGTGGAGAGTGAAGCGAATTTAATTGCGAAAAGTTCGATAAATTACGAGCAAAACGAAACCAACGAAGATCTATCTGCAAATACATCGACAACTCTTTCCAATTCAATTTTATTGCACGTCATGTTGGCCACAGTTATAATCTATTTTTTGCGTTATACAAGTTTAGGTCAATTGCGTTATATTTTTTTTAATAAATTAAATATTTTGAAAAGTTTTTTCTAATAAATAATCATTTTCTATGGGTTTATTTATGCGAAATCTTTTTAATGTTTCCGATTAATTTTTATGCTAATATAAAGTAGTCTGCGCACTAAAATTCATTTTTTATTAATTTTATTAAACTTCATTCTTAAAAACTATTCAGTTTTTTTAAAAAAATATTAAATACCGTAATTAAATTATAAAAAAACTATATTTTTTAAAAATCAGATAAATTCATTTCTTTTTAGGAAAAAATGATTTAAGAAAAAATTTAGTCCTTTTAACAGCTGTATTGTTGTGACCTATAGTATTGTTATCCGCAGCATCGAGAGTAACGTTTCTAATTATACTATTGTTATTATTAGACTCAAATTTGTACCGAATCAGGCATTCAATAAAATTATCATCACTTGAATTAGATTTCGGATTTTTGCCAACGATTTCATTGAACTCTCGATTTGAAGATAATTGTTTGCGACTGAGACGCCAACTATTTTGCTGCGCTAACATTGCATTACAATCAGGTCGCAAATCTGGCGTTGCATTTAACGCACTTAAAGCCAAAGTTTTGATTATTTCTAATGGCAGCAAACTGTCATCAATTTGGTTACTATGAAAAAAAATTAGTTAATAATAAAAAATTTATATAAAAATAAAAAACTAATTCATACTTGATATCGATTTGAAACAACTCCAATATAATCATACCCAAACTATAAATATCTACTTTTGGCGTGTATTTTGTGGTATAGTTTAATTCTGGCGCTTTATAACTGCGAGTTCCGATATATTTAGTGTGCGACTGGTCTGCAAATTCGTGAAACGTTGATAAACCAAAGTCTGATAATTTAACGAAACTATTATTATTACTATCAACTAATTTTGTTAATAAAATATTTTCGGGTTTTAAGTCGCGATGGATTAGGGCTGGGTTTTGTGAATGTATGTATTGCACACATTCTAATATCTCGCACAATAATTCACTGGAAATATAGTAACCGATTAATGATAGTGTATTATTGGTAGCGGTTTTATATTCTTTAGTTATCATTTTGATGATATCTCTTAAATTTAGTGAACACAGTTCCATTTGAATGTGTAATAATTGCGTTCTTTCTGGAGAATAAAATAATTGATTTAAATCTTGATTTTTAGTAATACTGTCACTGCTATGCGATATAATATAATAATTATCTTCGATCCACGAATGAAAATATTTCACAACAAATTTGCTATCAATTTTCGATAAAAACTTTAACTCATTCAATACAGTTTGTTTGCTTTTCGGTTGGAAACTCACTTTTTTGATTGCATACAATTTGATGCGTTAATCGATGTTCACACTTAAATACAGACGCAAAGCCACCACTGCTTATTAAACTGTGTTCAATGAAACTGTTTTCAAATATTGTCGTTTTTAACTGTTTAATCGTTTTGATACTTTTATTCGTAATTTGTTCATAGCATGCAAATGTTTCTTTGATAGACGTGTACTCAGACTCTTTTAATTCTTTGACTATCTTTTCGTTATCCTTATCACCATATTTACCGAATACGAAACATTTATTATCTTTAGATAACGCAACACACAGCTGACTGTGTATTTTTGCGCAAATTTTAATAAACTTTGTCGAAGAGTTCAGTTTTGTTGGAATACGATGAGACAAATGTTTATCAATAGCACCACAGAAATAAATATTGCCGTCAATTGTTAGCATTAATGTCAGTGTAAAGCCACACAATACTTGCTTAATTAGTGGTACATTAAACTGAATTGGACTCAATTGCTCTTTAATGGCATCGATAGTCAACTGTGAATCATAATTACTTCCCCAGCCAAACACATGACCGCTTTCTGTTAGCGCCACTGAATGAAACCAACCACAGGAAATGCTTTTCACGTTAGATGTGTTCGAGATTGTAACTGTGATGGGTATTGGCTGACAATCAGTGACGCCATTACCGCACTGACCCATTTCGTTGCCGCCGAATGCGAAAACAACGCCATCTCTTGATAATACTAGCGAGTGATAACAACCGCAACAAATGTCAGTAATAAAATGTTCAGTCAAACTACTAATTAAATTTGGTTTACGACAACTGTCATCGCTATCGCTTTCATAACCCAATTGTCCGGAACTATTCTCACCCCAACTATAGACACACCCATCAGTTGTAAGTGCCATAAAGTGGTAGTAATCGCCATCATAATCATCGTCGTAACCATAACTACTGTCACACTTAATAATCACTTGATTGTCACCAAATGACTCGAATTTTCTCAATTGTTTATTGAATATTTTATAATGAAATAATGAATTATCTCGTGTCACAAATAATAAATCATATTTGGTTAAATAGAATAATTTAATGTCATTAACTAAGTGTTGATCGATTTCGCTAATAATATTAAATTTATTAATAAACGACACATTATCATCAGACATGTTGTTTTTTTTCTCACAATAACCATAACAATTATATTTAATCACTAAAAAGTGCACCATAACTACCTTATCATATTATTTTCTGTAGGCTTTAATAAATAACGCTATAATTTATTTAAGTATATGTTTTTAACAAAATACTCAAAAATAGATTCAATCGAAACTAATTTTGAGTATTTATTACGAAATAAGTATAAAACTTCGGCACAAAATAACATATTGTTACAACAACTAATATTACTCGCTCATTGTCAACACATATGGCCAAATTAGGCATAAAAACGCAAGAATATTGATGATTATGAATATATTGAGATGATATTTTTTAATGCCACCGAAATCGGGGTTTTTGGCATAAAACTAATTTTGCTGTTCGGAAGATGGAAGTGGAGTTGTGGTGGAATTGGTTCTGTATTATTTGGTGTGGTGTCGCTTATAGATGCACAGGTCCGAGTCTTTCAGGTCTTTGTCAAAGACTCGGACCGGACTCGGACTTGACTCGGACTTCTTGTAAGAGGATCAGGACCCGGACTTGAAAATTTCTATTAGACTCGGACTCCGAACCTCATTAGTTAAAATTTACTATTAAATGTTAATTAAACTCGAGTTATATTTTAGTTTTAAAGTATGTTTTAAATTAAAAATATAGTAAAAGTTCAAAAATAGTGAAAAATTAAGACAATTTAATTGATTTACTATTAATAAAATGAATTTTAAAAGAATTTTATATAAAAATAGAGTCCGGGTCCGAGTTCAAGTCTTCTTTGTTCGAACATGAACTGAACTCGGACTTCTAATACGTTAACTTTGACTCGGACTTCTCGTGATAACAAAGACTTTATCTCGGACCTGAACCACAAAAGACTCAAGTCCGAGTCCAGGTCCGAGTCTGGAGGTTAACTTTTGTGCATCTATAGTGTCGCTCATCGCACAATGGTGTGCTTGAAGTTGGCGATCAAAAATCATTGTAATTAAAAATGTTAATGTTAGCGGTTAAATATGTGTGACGAAGTTGCGAAACGATTGACACAAACTGTTTCAAACTGACACACACACACATTCGTCTCAAACGTAAACCTTTTTTAGTTTTTGGAACAGGACAGGGTAGGATCGGTATTAACGAAATTTAACGTGACGGTATTGTAATAAAAAAATATCAGGACAGGGCGTGATTGTGCTTTTTATTTTTTACCTTTCGGTAATGAATTTTAAGCCTTCGACGACTTAAATTAATCATTCATTTTTAAAAAATACGAAAAACATATTTAATCAATAATATTATAGGGAACGGGTGAATAATGTTAGAATTTATTTGATTAATTACAGAATTGTTAAAATGATAAATGAGAGTTTTATTATGTTAATGGAGAAATTAATAGTTAATTTTTCGGGAAAGTGGCGCCACTAATATTAATATATAACTTCGGTAATTTAATATTAAAAAGCCTCCTACCTTAAATTATAATATTAAAAAAATAAATTTTTTCACCAAAATACGCCTCCTATCAATAAATTTTTTCACCAAAAAAGCCTCCAACCCTTTCTACATCCAAAAGCTCAAAACAAAAATATATCTAAATTTTTATCGATTTATGATTTTTTCAATTTTTTAATTTTTAGTCCCGAAAAATTGATTTTCTAGTCATAACTCGCACGAATAAATTCGAAAATAGATAATAATGGCAAGGAAACATAATTAATTAATGGTATTTCTATCAGACACGCAAGAAATTCATTTTTAAATATGCACATAACATTCGCCACGAAATTTTCAATATTAATAATTTCGATGATAAGATTTTTTTGTGAAGACATAAAATTAATAGCATTGATACACGATTTAATTTACTGTATCAATACAGAGCAGTTTCTTTGAAAAATAAAATTAGATTTTAAGTGAAGAGAAATGGTAAACACATTATTTCGGTTGAAAGGAAAGGTAGAAAAATGAAAAATGTCTGTCACATTTGATCCAAACAAGACATTACCACAACATTTGGTTATTGGAAACTGTGGCAATCATTTCTATTGGATAGAATTATGGCAGTTCACTATTTCTAATGCGAAACGAAGTGCAATCTATTGCTATCCAATTCTATCAATAGTTTGTGTTATAATAATATTGGTTCGATCATTCATTTCAATAATAACTAAAGAAGTGGACACAGAATTTTTTATCAAAATCGGAGACCTGTGTTATTTTTTACACGTTCGCTATCATTTTAACGTATGTTTTAGTTTTGCGTGTATGTTCGCACTCATCACTCAAGCGATACATCACTGGAATTACTGTCACAATATATGGCCGACATATATGAAAGTGTTTGAAATGATGGCCGGATATACTATTCCTCAATCTGTTGGCATCACTGAAGAGAAGTCTATTTTTGAGTTATTGAAAGTAACACGCGTTTCACTAAACATCGTCACATTCAACACAACCAAATTATTTCCGATTGCGATTTTTATGGTTCACTTCACTCCGTTAGCACTCGTCAGCACATACACGCAGATTGTGTTATATGCCATTCCCTGGAGTTTGCTTTTTACTTATGGCATATCATATATAAATAATGTTATTCTATTGCAAATCACTTACTTTTATTTAATCTGTTTCTATTTGAAACTAAAATTTCGAATCTTTAATCGAAAATTTGAATAAATCATGGAAAATAACCCAGTTTTGAACGAATCAATAATCAAACGAATTATGAAAACTTTTCACGAAATTTTCACTGAAATCAAGCGCTATAACGATACCTTTTGGGCAAAGTTTGCGTTCTGGCTATACTTACTGTTTACTGCTGTTGTTTGCTTAATTTTGTACTCTGTATTGTTCGGACAAATGACAATAACGACTCGTTTGATATTTATATATGGCTTATCAGTATGCTGTTGCGTATTCATCGGTTTTATGGTAAACGCTTCTTCGTTAGCTTACGAGATGTCAACATCGTATAAACTGTTGCTAAAATTGAATTCGCGTTGCATTAAACAGAGAGTTAAGGCTTCAGTGAGATTACAGGTAAAAATTAGGCTAAAAGTATTGACATGACGCTTAAAGACGAGCAAATGTTAACCTACAGACTCGGACTCTAGTCTTTTGGAGTCCAGTTCCGAGTCAAAGTCTTTGATTTCAAAATAGGTCCGGGGTTCGAGTTAACGTACATGGAGTCCGAGTCTGGTCTCTGGTTCGATCCTAAAAGACCTAAACTTGGACTCGGACTCTAATTTTATATACTTTTCTTAAACTTTTATTTTCTCAATCATAAGTTGATAATATTTTCTAAAATTTTCAATTTTATTAGGTTTTACTTTAGCAAACTTTTAATTACAAAATTATAATACATTTTTGAAGCATTGTAAATCTATTCCAGATTATGTTTGATATTTAATTATAAGAAATGAGGTTCGGAGTCGGAGTCCGTTTCTTTACTGTTAGGTATGAATTCGTGTCCGAGTCTCATATATATTCAGAAATCCGAGTCCTGATGATAGTCAAAGAAGTCTGAGTCCGGTCCGAGTCTGTAACAAAGACCTGAAAGACTCGGACTGCTCATCCATAATGACGCGCATATTAAATTTTATTTTAAGAATTTTTTATTTATTTTCGCAATAGTTGTCATCATTTATGGAAAGAGTGAGTCAGAAAAGAGTTGGATTTTACTGTTGGAAACTATTCATCATTAATTACTTTCGTTTATATGAAGTAAGTCAGAGATTAATTAATTTTTTCAAAATAAATTTAATAGAATTTACCCAATAATTAGTTAACATTTTTGTTTTGCAGGTTATAGTGTTAATGAGTATGTTTTTCCTAAAATTGGTAGATATTTCGTCAAACTAGTAATACTATAGTCATATTATTATAATAATAGTTTAAAGTAAATAAAGGTAACACAGCATTATTATTAATTGATTAATAAATAATTTTCAGTTATTTTTTTTCGCATAATACTCTCTTTGGCATTTTAATAATGCATTAATAGTCACTGAATGCATTTTTATGATATAATGCTTTATCAATTTAGTTATGACAACTGGTATTAGTATTTGTAACAATATTTCGATTATTAATAATTTTAATGTTTTCAGTTAAATCGATCACAATATTTGATAATAAAGTATATCATTATTAAAGCACGGAATATATTTTGTTATCTTAGGCCAAAATATGTAATATTATATTTTCTAAAAACAGCCAAAATATTTATTTATATTTTTTTATTTCTTCGCTTATATTTTACCTAAAAGTTGATAATTATTAAAGTAAGTATTTTTTTCAAAATTTTTGTTAAAATTTCAAGTTTATTAAAATCGCATCAAATTCAGAAGTTAATTTTTTTGTTGTGTTAAAAGTATAGCACCCTCGTTAACCTAACAAATTTTAACGACAATTTCCAAAAAATCTTGAAATATTTAATAAATATTTTATATTTACTTATTCGTCAAATATTGATTTATATTTACTTATAAAATCTACAAAATGACTTATTTTATGCCGATATGTTCACAAATATTTTATAAGGTAATTGTGTTGCACCGCCAACAATATTTTTTTATGTAAAAATCAGTGCTTTAATCATTATAAAATCGTAGATAAATAATTGATTATTTTTTTGTTAAAATCAATAAATTATAAATATGATTGTAGGTATGAGTATTATTTACCTCACTATATGGTACTTACAGATGTAAGGGGTGTGTGTCACGATTATTATTTGTGTGACACGAGATAATTCATTATTTCATTATAAAATATTCAATAAACAATTGAAAAAATTCGAGGCATTTGGTGACAAACAAGTCATAATTAAATGTGACAGTAGAATATGGTTACGACGATGATTATAATGGCGATTACTACCACTTTATGACACTTCAACTGATGGGTGTGTCTATAGTTGGGGTTAGAATAGTTCCAGAAGGTGCCACCTTATCTACCTTATCATATTATTTTCTGTAGGCTTTAATCAATGATTTATTTTCGCTCGCTAATGCTCCTTTTGAGCACCCAAATAGGTTTTCTATGGTGTGTTTAATTGTACAAAAAATATGCACTAACACTGCATAAACCGATGAACAATTCACTGAGCAATGAAAACGCTTCACTGTTATCAAGACTATCGATAGTTTTTTAAGCGTTAAAAAAGGTTCGAGTAAGCATCACTTCGTCACATCGCAATTTAAACCCTTGATTAACTAATCGTTGAGATCTTTTCATTCATAGATAAAGTCACTCAACATTTATCTCTATACGTATGCTTATATTTAGTGATTTGTTGTGTGTATGTGTGTATGTGTGTATGTGTGTTGCAGTGTAAAGGGATGTGAATTATAAATCATTAATTATCTAATTATTCAACGCTTTCAACCCTTGCAATAAACCGCTATAACTTCATTGTCAGGCAAACTTGCTATTTGTGTACGTTTTATTTCTTTGTCTGTATCATAATACTGTGTACTGTATTAATTATTTCATAACTAATTTTTGATATTTTTAATTTAGTAAATCATACGCGATATATTTAATTATTTGTGCTACTCTCAAATTTTATTTGAGCCATCGATTGAGGTAAAGATATATTTAAGGCGATATTGAATATGGATGTGATTTGCGATGAACTTAAGTATACACTTATGAATGCGATTCACTTCAGCGCAACCAACAACAGCACCAAATCTGATGAAAGTGAATAACTTGGCAATTATTTGGAGGTATTGGCGCAAACATTTCTTTCGCTAAATCTAAACGCGAATGCAATTGAATCGCAATAATCACTGAAAACTGCAACTTACGACAAAACTATTAAATGCTCGAAACTGATTGAATTGAATGAATTAAATGAGAGAATAATCAAAGATATAAATAGTTTGCGCACACTTGTGGCAGAAATGAAGGAGAAGTTGGATGAAGGCATTCAAGAGAAGAAGAGTGACCCAAACTTTTGTTCGATAATCGGCGAGAAAATTCAATTTTACGATAAAAAGTATGACGAGTACAGAGAGAAGATTAAGAAAAGCGAAGCTGAGCTCGAAATTAGACTCCCAAATTGTTAAAATTTTCAGGCCCGAGCCCGACATAGGCCCGACAGGTTGAGGCCCGGCCCGGCCCGAGCCCGATTTTTTTGAAAATTCAAAAGCCCGGCCCGACCCGGCCCGATTCAATTAAATAGGATGTTATATAAATAAATTACATTTCTTTATATATGTATCTAATTTACTGCAATTAAACAACTCTCTCTTGTTTAAACACAATAGAAGAGTTATATTGAGTAATTAAAATAAATTAACATGAAATAAAAATCGCAAAAACCATTAAATTGTATTGAAAATATTACAGTCGGGCCTTTTTTCTAAATTCTGAAAGCCCGGCCCGGCCCGACTTTTTTAATTTTAGGCCCGAGCCCGACAAGGCCCGACGAAATTTGTCGGGGGCCCGCGGGGGCCCGAAAAATCGGGGGCCCGTTTGGGAGTCTACTCGAAATGAAGGGTTTTGTAGCAGAAATTAGTGATGAATCAATTGAAGAGAAGAAGAATAAGAATCGTTTGCTGCGAACACTTGTGACTGATATGAAAGAGAAATTGGATGAAACTACTGTTGCTTTGAAAACTGTTGCAAACATTAATTCGATTATCGACGACAGAATTCAGTTTTACGAACAAAAGTGGGGTGAATATAGAAAAAAGATTTGGATATCCGAAGTAGAGTTCGAGTTCATGGGATTTAGCGGCCAATTGATTGAAGATAAGAGAAATAAGTGTGAAAAGTTGAGAGAAGAGTTAAATGATTTGATCGAACGACTTAAAGTGTATGACTTCGCGGCCACAGAGCAGGATCTGTGCAATAGAATAATGGAAATGAAGAGAGATATCAATCTCACTGATGATGATTTATTTCATAACTATTAACTCTCTCGTAACTATAATGTAGTTTTTACTTTGAATACTGTGAGCCTTGTCACAAACCAGACCTATATAAAAATTTTCGTAGTTTTAAAGTAGGTCATACCGCCACTACTGAAGTACATTAACCTTAAGTCACTCATACTAACCTAAGGGATAGTAGGGATAGCCTATGCAGATAGTTCCTTAGACCAAACAGTAGAAGAACTGCAGTATGCGTGTACATCCTGAAGCACACAAAAGCATACAATGCGGAGATCCATAGGCTCCACCCAATATAATAAAAGCAATGGTGCAACGGCACAACGGGGGACAGGGAGTTTTTGCCTCTTCTTGTGTGTTTCAAAGTCTGTGGAAAATTTAATTAAATGTATTTTTATTATTTATTTTTACATTTTAAAATAAACTTCTTTTATTTAACCAAAGTCTAACTTTCATTGATTGTGGTTTTAATAAAATTGTGATCAAAAGTAAAGTAATAGTCGACATTACTCGACTGGCGCCCGAATCAAGCATATTTGGAACCTCTGAAACGCAGCTAAAAATCAGAACCTTACATATGGCGCCTGAACGTCGTAAAACCATAAAAATCAAAAGTCACGATGAAGAAATTACATTCACCCAAATAACGTTTCCACACAAGTCGTCACTAAACTTAACCATCATAAGAAACACTGGTAACAATTGACGTTCATCGATATAAGTTAAGTCTAATTTTGTTAACGCAATCTAAATAACGCAAAGAACTATAAATGCAATGTCATATGAAATAGAAGATAATAAAGAATTTACCACTATAATTGAGGCGCTATTAGCCAAAAACGATAGATCACTAATCATTGACATAACTTTTGACCAACTCACAAAAATCTATCTTACTAAGTGCAGCACTGTTTATTTGAACTTGGAATATAAAACAGCTAACGAAAAATTAGTATTAGGTATAATCGCAAAGAGTAATTTGGAAAGTAAATTGTCATTAAGATAGAACATTGAGTTTAGGAGTTTATTCGATAACGCATTTATTTTAAATGAACCATACAACCAAATAAAGGAAAATGGGACATATTTATTAATGAAAAAGATCCAATAGGAAGTGTTGACTTTGATATTGTACAAGACACTATACACAGTATAACAGAATTGGAGAAGAAATTAACTTATATTCAATTCGAATTAAATATAACGTTAAATTATCCAGAAGAAAATACTTATGAAATATTCTTTGAAAGACCAAGAAAATAAAATATTAAGCAGTCTCAAATTCTAATGTCAGTAAAAATTCATTGTTTTTATGATTATCGCGCTATCACCTTTGGGATATTATGCAAATACGACTTAACATTCAAATTTAGACTAATGGTTAAACCACATAAACACAAATAGTGTATCGAAAGCTCGACCTCTAGTTCATCCTATAAGTTAAGTTCAGAGTGCATCTACGAAGTAATTAACATTTTAAAACTTATCAACAAATCACTTTCTAAACTAAATTTGTTCACGAGTGTGACAATTGGGTCTGATCCGATTATTCCGTTCGAAGAAACTCAACACACTACTCATCATTCAGGTATCGGTTCAATAGAAGGGGTTATTCAAGATAGGCGAACCCAAACTATTTACACTATAAAAACAGACGAACCAGTCTATGAAATTAGTGTCACAAACCCGGAAGTTAATCAAGAAATTAAAATCACTGATTTCAACTACGTATTTGCATTTCTCTACACATTACATGATCTAGGCATCAATCACCTCGTGAGAACAAAACTACTGCTCGTCATTACAACAACTATCGAAGAAATAATCACAGCACACTTTTCACTTACGAGTGGAATTTGCCTACCATATTCACCATTCTCTCCACCGTATACACAATAGAAAACATCGTCAAAATTAAAGGCCAATCTGGCACCATTTCTTATTTTATTTTAAGTTAAGCGCGTTAAGTTATTAAAATTGCTAGGTTTTTAAAATCGAATCAATAATT
The DNA here is from genome assembly GCA_034698365.1 of Steganacarus magnus. Taxonomy (NCBI): domain Eukaryota; kingdom Metazoa; phylum Arthropoda; class Arachnida; order Sarcoptiformes; family Steganacaridae; genus Steganacarus; species Steganacarus magnus. The sequence goes on from JAQIVF010000643.1 coordinate 16,805, forward strand.
TTTGCATCGATGACCGGAAGCGGTTTAACTTTTAATTTTAAAATCTCTAAATTATAACAAACATAAATACATATAAGTCAAAATAAGATTCATAAAACAGACATGAATATATCACTTGTATATGACGGTGTATGTGATTGTACTTTTCTCGATTTTATAGAAGAATATGATACCTGTGCTCTAATGAATTAATGGTCCGAAAAAGACATTTGTCTGAACCTAATTGTGTTCCTAAAAGGAACGCCCCTTGATTGGTTTCGTGTCAATTACGAACCAACAATAGAGTGAAAAGTATTTAAAGAGAAATTTTTAGTCTATCACTTGCCGGCGAATTGGAATTGGTAGTTGCGAAAAAAATTAGAGCAGCGTAAAATGCGTAAAGGCGAACACATAAATATTTATATTAGAGATAAATTAAAATTAATTAGACAAATAGGGTCAGTGTTGACAGAAACATATAAGATATGTTTGAAGGATTGGAGTCGAGATTAAAACGAGATGTCTATATCAAGAGGTATACAGATTTAGACTGTCTGATAAAAACTTTAAAGCATATTTATAATGCTTTTGAAATCTTGGATGCGGAAACGCTTCCTAGTAAAACTTCGACTCCTATAAAAGAAAAAGAATTGTGTCAACCAATAGATATAAATCTTTATGAACATCCAAATATCTGTCCTGTAGATGTTAAATTTCTTTCAAATAGAATAATTAAGCTCGAGCACGAAATAAAACAAAATGCAGTATCTAAAAATAACTGTATTATAATGGATAAATCGAAACAAACAATTAAAAGATACATTGAAACCGAATCTGTTTTACCCACACCTAAAATATCCAAGATTCTATTTCGCAAAATAGAGATCATTTGAGTTAAAATCAAATAAAAAATAAGACCAAACGTAATGACCTGTCCCGATATTATAAAAATATGTAGTTATAAGTAATAAATTTTTTCAATATTGAAATCGGGCCGGGCTTTGGGTTTTTAAAATTGTCGGGCTTTTTTCGGGCTCGGGCTTGAGTGTGTCGGGCCTAGATCGGGCTCGGGCCTTAAATTTTTTAAGATTTCGGACTCTAATGCGGAGTATTAATAAATATGAACTGTTTAAACGCACGAAAAAAAATTAAGTTAAAAAAATTTTGTTAATAAATAAATCAAAAATTAATTGAAGAAAAAAAATTCAATTTTATTTAGTGAATAATAATACATCATTTATTATTTCAATCAATTAATTAATTATTATTAATAACATTAATTTTTTTAGTAGCACTCTATTTGTTGCTTCAATACAATCACAATCACATTAATGATTCACTAGAGTTAGTGTGTGTGTCGACAACAAATAATAGAGTGGCAACTTTTGGCAACGAAATTACTTTTAAAACAATACATCAAGTTTTTTTTTGATAAACACATATACCGTATACAGTAAACAAAATCGCAAATAAGGGTTGAAATTAAACCTAAACCAATGTTATGATACGTGCGAAAGGTCGTCTCACGCGTATCGCGTCGTCGCCCGAATGTCCCGATTCGTCGAACGTCCAGCCAATCACAGTTTCATCCGCCAAAACCGCTCAATCAGTGTCCCTTTAGTTGCGTTGAGTGGTTAGTGTTGCCAATACTATTCGCGCGTCGCCACTGTTATGGTTCTGTTGAACCGTTTATTGTAATGGCGTTCACTGAATGAACGAAATGAGTTCTAACTCTTTAAATAAATTATTGTGACTCTCAATGAAATGTTTAATTATTTATTTTGACACTTAAAGTGTCTCTAAAGGTAAGTAAAATGAGAGTAACTTCAATTTTTAAAAAACACTCTTTTATATAAAATAATAATTAGAAAAAACAACATCATTATCGTCGCGACATCTATTTAAACAATATTTGAGTTTACTTTACTCGAGTTTTTGGTTTTTCGCGTGTGTCTGGTGTTTCGCTCACAACAGTTATTATTAACCGGTTATAGTTATTGCTTTAGAAATTAACATAGAAATAGCAGCATATAACTAACTTAATATTAATTTTAAAGCAATAATAATTACACGTTTGAATGTGTTTTAGAAAGTAAAAAAAAAATCTATAAATCACCATAAAAAACAGTTAAATTGCGCACACAAGCAAAAAACATTTTCACTGATATAGTTTCAATCACAAAATGATTAAATGAGGTGTTTGTGTGGCAGATGTGACAATTATATAATTATTTAACACACAAATTATACGCAATTAAAAAAAATTAGTTGTGAAATACTTTAATTTAATTATTATTATTATTATTAGCTATATATCATTAATATCGCATAGCAGTGACATTAAACCTAAAAAATAGTGAAATGCCTGTCAAAGAAGACATTAAGTCTCATTGAAATATATAATATCACACAACTTTTTAGAAATAGCAATACAAAAATCACATTATATTATTAAAGTGTATAGAGAAAACTCTGCAGAAATAATTCGAGTATATATAAAACCTAATAATATTAGAGTTAATTTAATAAACATCATTTAAACAATAAAAATCAAAATAAATTCATTAATAGTTTTTTTGTTGCATTAAAGAATAATAGCAAAAGAATTAATTAGAGAATAATTGTTATGAAATTAATTAGAAAAAGACATTATAGGTTATAGATTATAGTTAGACATTATAGTCCAAAGTTGTTGACAGCACTTATTATCGGTTAGACATAATTGAAACCTAACAACAACACACAGGACCGATAAAACGAAATCAAAGAATTAATATCAAAATAAAAAAAAATAATTAGAGAGAAATACGTTTAGGAATAGTATAGACGCGTTTTAAGCGCTTCGCTGACGTTAACTCTTT